>PVLD010025809.1:0-23154 GCA_004027595.1 Dinomys branickii
AGAAATCTCCAAACGGCTCTCCACTGTGGTTGCACCAGTCTGCATTCCCACCAGCAGTGTAATAGAGTCCCTATTTCTCCACAGCCTCGCCAGCATCTGTTATTGGATGACTTTTTCATACTGGCCAGTCTTACTGGGGTGAGATGAAATCTCGATGTTGTTTTTATTTGCATTTCTCGAATGACTAAGGATGTGGAACGTTTTCTCATATATTTATTTGCCATTTGTATTTCTTTATCTGACAAGTGTGTATTCATCTCAGCTGCCCATGTCAGAATTGGGTCTTTGAATTTGGACAGGTACATGTTTTTTTATTCTTTGTATGTTCTAGATAGCACTAGATAGCAGTCCTTTGTCTGAGGGACAGCCAGCTGGGATTTTTTCCCAATTTGTGGGTTTTCCTTTTACTTTGCTGGTGATTTCTTTAGATGTACAAAACCTTTTCAGTAGGATGAGGTCCCGATTATTGATTCTTTGAAGTGTTTCCCTTGCAGTTTCGTTTCTGTTCATGAACTCTCTGCCTACTCCTATGTCTTCAAGATTTTTACCTACTTTCTCTTCCAATAGATTTAGACTTTCTGTTTTAATGTTGAGGTCTGTGATCCATTTTGACCTGAGTTTGGTGCATGGTGATAGACTTGGGTCTATTTTCAGATTTTGGCAAGAGGCAAGCCAGTTTTTCCAGCACCATTTATTAAACAGGCCTTCTTTTTTCCAGTGGGTTTGGTTGACCCCTTTGTCAAATATTAGGTAGCTGAGTGGGTTTTTCGTTATGGTTGCATCTTCCAGTCTGTTCCATTGATCCTCAGGTATGTTTTTTAGCCAGTACCAGGTTGATTTTATTACAGTAGCTTTGTAGTATAATTTCAGGTCAGGGATTGTTATTCCACCTGACTTGTCCTTATTGCCCAGGATTGCTTTTGCTATTCTGGGTCTCTTCTGGTTCCAGATGAATTTGAGGCATATTTTCTCTAGATCTGTGAGGTATGCTAACAGTAGTTTAATGGGAATTGCATTGAATCTGTACAACAGTTTTGGTAGTATGGCCATTTTCACAATGTTAGTTTTCCCTAACCATGAGCAGGGTATGTTTTTCCATTTATTGAAATCCTCTTCGATCTCCTTTTTCAGAGTACTGTAGTTTTCACTGAATAAATCTTCCACATTCTTTGTTAGATTGATTCCTAAGTATTTCAATTTCTTGGTTGCTATTGTGAAGGGTATGTTTTCCTCAACTTTTTTCTCAGTCTGTTTGTTGTTCGTGTATAGGAATGCTATTGATTTTTGGGTGTTGACTTTGTATCGAGCTATGCTGCTGAATTTGTCAATTAATTCCAGGAGTTTTCTTGTGGAGTTTTTGGGGTCCTGCATGTATAGTATCATCTCATCTGCAAATAGTGATAGTTTAACTTCTTCCTTTCCTATCCTTATTCCTTTTATTTCTCTCTCTTGTCTGATTGTTCTGGCTAATGCTTCCAGAACTATGTTGAATAGGAGTGGTGACAATGGACATCCTTGTCTTGTTCCTGACTTTAAAGTGAAAGTTTTCAGTTTATGTCCATTTAGTATGATGTTGGCTGTTGGTTTGTCATAGATGGCTTTGATCATATTGAGGTAGAGGCCATGTATTCCTATTTTTTTATAAGGTTTTTACCAAGAATGCATGTTGGACTTTATCGAAAGCCTTTTCTGCATCTATTGAGATGATCATGTGGTTTTTGTCTTTGACTGTATTAATATAATGTATTACATTTATTGATTTGCGAATATTGAACCATCCCTGCATTCCTGGAATGAATCCTATCTGGTCGTGGTGTAGAATTTACCTTATGATTCGCTGTAATCTATTTGCCAGTATTTTTTTGAGTATCTTTGCATCTATGTTTATTATAGAGATTGGCCTGTAGTTCTCTTTCTTTGTTGGGTACCTCTCTGGTTTTGCTATCAGTATAATACTTGCCTCCAGAAATGTGTTTGGGAGAGTTGCTTCCATTTTGATTTCATTGAAGAGTTTGAGGAGTGTTGGCATTAGATCTTCTCTCAATGTTTTATAGAATTCTGCTGTGAATCCATCAGGGCCTGGGCTTTCCTTTGTTGGTAAGTTTTTAATAACTTTTTCGATCTCATTAATTGATATTGGGTTGTTCAGGATTTTTACCTCTTCCTGATTCAATTTTGGTAATTTGTACCTTTCTAGGAATCTGTCCATTTCTTCTGTATTTTCTATCCTATGGGAGTAAAGATTTTCAAAGTAGGTATTAACGATCTTTTGGATTTCTGTGAGATCTGTAGTGACTTAATCCTTTTCATTCCTTATTGCATGAATTTGAGATCTTTCCCTTCTTTTTTGATAAGGTTGGCTAAGGGTTTATCAATTTTATTTATTCTTTTGAAGAACCAACTCTTTGATTCACTAGTTTTTTGTAGGGTTTTCTTCATCTCAATTGCATTAATTTCTGCCCTGAGTATTATAATCTCCTCCCTTCTTTGGGCTCTTGGTTTGGCTTGTTGCTCTTTTTCTAAGAGTTTGAGGTATAGCATTAGGCTATTTATTTGCTCTCTTTCTGTTTTCTTTGTATATGAGTTCATTGCTATAAATTTCCCTCTGAGGACTGCTTTCATTGCATCCCACAGATTTCTGTAGGTTGTACTTGTGTTTTCATTTATTTGTAGGTATTTTTAAATTTCTTCTTTAACTTCTTTTGTGACCCATTGCTTATTCAGGAGGTTGTTGTCTAATTTCCAAATGTTTATGCCGTTTTTGGAGTTCTCTTTATCATTAATTTCCAATTTCATTGCATTGTGGTCCGATAATATGCTTGGGATAATTTCAATTCTTTTGCATTCAGGTAGATATGCTCTATGGGCTAGAATGTGGTCTATTTTAGAGAAAGACCCATGTGCAGCTGAGAAAAATGTGTATTCTGATGCTGTGGGGTGGAACACTCTGTATACATCTACTAAGCCCATTTGTTCACAGTTTTGGTTCAGGTCTGTTATTTCTTTGCTGAGTTTCTGTCCAGTTGACCTGTCTCTTTGTGTCAGAGGGGTGTTTAGGTCCCCTATTACAATAGTGTTCTTAGTTATTTGATTTTTCACGTCTGTTAAGATTTGACTTGTTAAGTTAGGTGCTCCATTGTTTGGTGCATAAATGTTTAGAATTGTTACCTCTTCCTCTTGCAGCTTTCCCCTAACTAGTATGTAATGGCCTTCTTTATCTCTTTTGATTGTTGTTGGTTTTAAGTTTACATTGCTTGCAAACATAATAGCTACCCCTGCTTTTTTCTGGGGACCTGTTGCATGGAGAATTGTTTACCAACCTTTAACTTTCAACCTGTGGATTTCCTTTTGAGTAAAATGTGTTACCTTTATACAGCATATCGTTGGATTGTGTTCATTAACCCACTCTTCCAATCTTTTCCTTTTGACTTGTGAATTGAGGCCATTTACATTAATGGTTATATGTTGGCTTATTCTAGTCATGTTATTTACTTGTTGTTGTTTTCCTTCTTTTGCTGACTGTTTACTTACTTGTTCTGTTTAGGGAGTTATTTCTATCATTGTTCTTGGGATTGTGGTCTCTTTTTTCTCTGTCTAGAATATCTTTTAGTGCTTTTTCCAATGCTGGTTTGGCACTCATGAAGTTCTTCAGTTGTTCTTTGTCGTGGAAATATTTTATTTCTCCATTGAATTTGAAGGATAGGTTTGCAGGATACATCAGTCTGGGTTGGAAGTTGTTTTGTCTCAGAATGTGTAATATCTCGCTCCAAGCTCTTCTTGATTTCATAGTTTCCGTTGAGAAGTCTGTTGTGATTCTGATGGGCTTTCCTTTGTAGGTGATCTGTTTGTTTTCTCTAGCAGCTTTTAATATTGTGTTCTTTTGCTGGATATCTGGGATCTTGACTATTATATGTCTGTGTGTTTTTCTTTGGGTTATGGATCATTGGGGTTCTATATGCCTTGCTTAACTGTACTTCATTATCTTTTACCTTGTTTGGGAAATTTTATGCTATTATTTCAGCAAATATTCTATTTATATCGTTTGTGTGGTCTCCTGCTGTTTCACTGACTCCTATTACTCGAATATTATTTCGTTTTGCCTCATCTTGCAGCTGTTGGATTGATTTTTCTTGGGTCTTTGATGATTTTATGAGATCCTTCCTTTCACGCTCATAAGCTGCCATGCTGTCTTCAAGGTCCGAAATTCTATCTTCGGTTTCATTTAAGTGGTTTTGCAAGCTTTCAATGGACGTTTTCAAATCCTGGCAATCTCTTTGGACCTGTTTCATTCTTGGTAATTCATTCCTAAATTGCTCTTGCAACGTTTCCTTTTGTTTCCTATTTTCTTCTAATCTTTTATCTATTTCTTGTCTATGTGTATGGAACATTTCTTCCATTATAGTTTTCAGTTCATTTTTTGTGTGAGAGGTCATTACAGGTATGTGGCTTATTTCTGCTTTAAGCTCTTCTATGGCCTGATGGAGTTGTTTCTTTATTTCGGATACAATTGTTTCAGAACTTGCAGGTATGTTCCTTCCTAGTTCCCCTGTATCCTCGCATCCAGGACTTGTTCTGGGTGGGGTTGAGTTATGAGACTGCATTTTGTTCTTCTGTCCTCCCATTTTTGGGTGTCAGATTCAAAATATTGTGCAATAAATTACCCAGGCATTTCAGCAGGCAAAGGTCTGTTGGAAAGGCTGCTCCAATGGCTCCTTCTCTTCGGGAGAATGTCCCTTAAGCTTTCTGCTGAGAGTTCTGCTTAAAAGGCTGTTCGTATGCTGGTTTGTGGGGTGAGCTACTCCCTACCAAGAGACCTGGGTGGTGCATGTAAGACCGCTCCCCCGCCCTCCCAGGGTTCCCTTCAGGTATGGGGATGGATCTCCTCCCCCACTGGGTGATTCGGTTGCAGCGCGCAGATAGCTCACCAGTTTCAGAATCCCTGCAGGCAGGAAGGTTCCAAAGTGCCCATTTTTTTTGCTACGCCCACGATCCACTGCTCTCCGACACTTCTGTTTCCTTGTGCTCTCTGGGTCTGGGGGAGGGAGTGGGATGCTCCGCTCCTCTGCGCTCCTCACGCTGCCTCGGCCATGGACTGCAGGCCTCTGAGGGCCTTGGCTGCGGGGCTGGGACTGGAGTGGAATCCCGGTTTGGTGCTCGGATTTATGTAGCCTGCCGGAGCAGCGAGAGCTCCGAGACCGCCCTGTGCTGCCACTGCTAAAAAGCCGATTTCTGGCTGCAGTCACTGGTGAGCCGCGCAAGTTTGGGAGGTGGGAAGGATTGAGCTGGCTGTGCCCCCAGGGCACTCGGACCCAGCGGAGCCACCTCCCGTCCGCCGCACCGAGTGTCTCTGGTGCCCAGTGCTCCAAGCTTTCCTGCGTCTTGTCATGGCAGTTTGGGCCGCCCTGCCGCATCTCCCCTGGCAGCGCAGAGAAACACGTTCAGTTTTAACTTCCCAGCTGAGGTCCCGGCATTCGCGCTCGCTAAGTCTGTCTCGAGCTGGTGGTATCTATCAGGGAGGATCCGTCCTTTGCTGCTCACCTGGTCGCCATCTTCCCGGAAGTCCTTTTATTTCATGGTGTGAGACTGGGCGGGAACTGACGGGTTTTGCTCCCACCCCCCAGCCCCTCTATTTATTTTCTTTACTGTAGATAAAATAATGCTGTAAGTTTTGAGTAGTTATATGTACTTTCACTATCGGCCTTTCAATAAAAGTGTTTACCACAGAGTCAATATGGAAATGGGAGATTAGAAAAAGATGTGTATTAGGGAATGTGTTAAAGTGGTGGTGTAACAGGGAAAGATGATGACATCCTGGGGCCATCAGGAAGAGTTCCACTCTGGCCTGCAGATGTTCCATTCTGTGATACACCAAGTTTTCATGAGCACTTTTGGTTCTTGGGAGCTGAGAGGCGTGTAGAGTATTCTGTCATGGTTACAGCAAGTTAGGTTTTCCAGAAACAAACTCAAACCTGCAGCTTTGCTTGTAGGAAAGATTGTGCTGGCAACAAAACTTGTTGGGGGTGAAAGAAGCAGAATTGGGCAGTGGAAGAAGGTAATGCAGGTGCAGCAGAGGACTCAGCAGTTTCCAAAGGGAGCTCTGCAGCAGAGCTGCCTTTTAGAGTTGCCTCAAATTGTGGCAAGGAGACAAGGCCTTTGCTCCCTCTCCCTCAGCTGTCTTCA
This sequence comes from Dinomys branickii, assembly GCA_004027595.1. Classification (NCBI taxonomy): domain Eukaryota; kingdom Metazoa; phylum Chordata; class Mammalia; order Rodentia; family Dinomyidae; genus Dinomys; species Dinomys branickii. The sequence goes on from PVLD010025809.1 coordinate 6,181, forward strand.
TCAACCAGATATTGGGAAGAAGCTACCTGGAGAGGGTGTAGATGTGGGATAGAGTAGAGAACTTTATCAGAGAGAATTTCTTAGTGACTCTGGCATAAATTAACCATCGACTTTCCTGGTTGCTGAATGTGATGGCTAATTTTCTGTGACAATTTATTTGGATCACTGGGTGCCTAGATATTTGGCTAAACATTTCGCTCTGTGTGTGTGTGTGTGTGTGTGTGTGTGTGTGTGTGTGTGTGTTTGTGTGTGTGTGTGTGTGTGTAGGTTGTTTCTAGAAAAGAATTGCATTTGAATTGTTAGAACAAAACAGATTATCCGATCCAGTGTGGGTGTTCAACATCTAATCAATAAAGAGCCCACACAGAACAGAAAGGCAGAGTAAGGGAGAATTTGATCTTTGGCTAGTTAAACTGAAACATTCATCTTCTCTAGTTCTCAGACTGGGACCACATTTGCCCTCCCTGGTTCTAAGGCTTTGGAACTCAGACTGAATTTCATCATCAGTTTTCCCTGCTTTCCAGTTTACAGAAGCTAGACTGTGGGACTTTTCAGCCTTCATAATTATGTAAATCAATTTTTCACGATAAACTTATCTATTTATCTATCTATATTAATCTATCTCTCCATTCATCCATCTCATCTGGATATGTCCCATGGTTCATTTTCTCTGAAGAATCCTAATGAATACACTGGAATCATAATGTTTGTTTTGAAGGGGTGTTAGCATGGCTTGACTATAGGATTCTCTGTGGTCCAGTTGAATAGAGAACAATTACTAAGTTATTATAATCATCAATATTCAGAACTAACCTTCATTAGAGAGAATTATTAGTGCATTTTATTGAGATTTTGAATACTGTGCATATTATCTATCTAGACTTTGAATATTAGTGTATTTTATCTATCCTTTGAATACTGTGGCTCATGTTTTATACGGCTGCTCACTGAGAGCATAACTGCCCTGTGAGGGAACACAAATAACTAGGTACAAACAGGCCTTGGAGTCAAGTACTGTCCTTGGGTAAAACACTTGCAGGGCTTCCTGTTTCGTAGCTATGCAACCTACAGAAAGAGACTTAAACTTATAGATGCTGTGTCACAGGGTACCTGAAATGTTAAATGAACTTAATTGTAGAAAGCAGTTTGGTTGCAATAACATAAAACTATCATATAATTTATGCTTATAAGTTATAATTATTATTTTAATCATATTACAGATGAGCAAACACTTTTGTGGAGGTCAGTTAGACATTAAGACCTATGAACTCAGGCATTTGACTTGAAGTATTGTTTTACCTTTATTGAACATTTTCTGTTACAACATGCTAAGTATATTGGCTAGATTGATAATCAGAAAGTTGACTAGATTGTTTTCTCTGTGACTTCTAGATGAAAGGATCAAGATAAGTGAAGATCAGCTGCATAAAGTAGTTATGAATTCTTCTGACACTGAACCAAGAAAGATTCTAACTCTAAAGAGAATGTACCTATTAATTTTTATTTTCACTCATTGTTCAAGAAAAATCTTTGGATTGGGTAACTGAATTCCAGCTTCTTTGTTGGATTCTGGAATAAAATAGCAGGGCAGTTGTTCTTATACTTATGGAGTTATGATCAAAGGAAAAGAAAAATAGATTACCTTTGATAAATAGAAGTATGTGGATATGAGGAAGATTGAAACTCAGACTAAGTCTGTAACTAAGTGCAGTATTCATTAGAGTGATGGCTAAAACTGCTATTCTTGTACGAGAATCACTTATGGTGTCTGTTTTCCAGACCTTCACATAGAAGTACATTATACATGTTCAAAGTAAAAGTTAGTATCTCAGTAAGTCATTTCCCTCTGGAGCTTTCAGTCCTGGAGTCAGCACGGGTAGGAGATACTACTTTGCTATTCTGTCAGTTGGCTGCCATGTCCATTGCTTCGTATAATGTGAACATTTCACTGAGCTGGGCATGATTCCCATGTTAAAGACACTTTTCAGAAACACGGCCTCTAAACAAACTAATTGTTTCATCTGTGCTGAATTGGAGAAGTAGCAATCTATTCCAATCCTGGAGGAAAACATTCTGCTGTTGAACTTATTTGTCTCCGAAGTACTATGGAATACCACAGTGTGTGGTACTTGATCTGTGATTAAAGTGATATTTAGTGGTAGTGTTGATTATATGAAGTCTTTGCCTTATGGTCTGACTTTCAAATTTAGACTACAAATAAGATGTGACCATATAGCATTGTCTTCTGTGAATGAATCCCGGAGCCTGAGCTTAAGTAAAACTTTAGTAATAGTTGCATTATACCCAGGTATACGATGTTGGAGAATTCAATTAACTTCCCTATGCTCACTTACTTCCTATGTGAAGTGCGGGTAATCTTATGATACAGATTATCATGAAGAAAGAATGAAAATATATGTAAAACATTTAGCTTGGTATTTTATTGAGAAATAAATGATTCACAAAACAAATTCATTGTCAGATATAGAATTCTAAAGAATCAGGATTGGCACAACAGCTACAGCTGACTTTGTGCTGACCTATGTATTAGGAACTAGTAAAACAGAAAAAAACCAGTAGATAAAGCAGTGATTAAGTTTAGTTTTGGAGTTAATGCTGGGCTTGAAACCCTATTTACTATACTAACAAGCTTTGTAACATTGGATAAGTTTATTTAACTTTGCTAAGATGTTTGGGGTAAGGTTGTATTAAATAAACTGATTCATATAATCCAGTTAGCTAAATTTCTGTCACCGAGTGTGTTCTGCAAAGTGTTAGCTTTTATTCTGGGGATGTTTTGTGTTCTTGAGCATTCAATCATCCCTGCAGTTGTTCAATTTATAAATATGCAAAAAGCTCAGTGATTTTTCTGGTTTCCTAGTAGAGATAGTTGTCTTCACCATAAATCTGTTGACTCTAAAATCCTTATAATCTGTTTCTGGTCTAACTCCTCCCAACCCCCACCCCATGGGTAAGACAGTGCTAAAATTGATCCTGCTGATATAATTTTATACTTGCACAGATTTGTACTCAAAATTAACCCACAGCTAAAATTAATCTCAAGGAAATTCCTCTGCCAGGTGGCACTTACACAAAAAGTATGACAAAATGAAAAATCACAATATCAAAACAAATCTCTAGAATAATTCAGAATATATCTCAAATTTAATATTAAAAGAGAATTTGAAAAAGAAAATGAAAGATACCTTTCTACAAATATAAAGCATAGAGAAGAACAGGAGAAGGACATGAAAGCAAACTTTCATTGTTGTCATAGTTTAGGTAGAATTCACAATCACTTCATGGGAAATAAATATGATCTCTTGTTCTCATTAATGTCAGTTCTTTTTACTAGCTACAGAAATCTCTTACTATTTAAAACTTTAAAATCACTTTGATGTTTATCAACTGAGCGTTTTTCTTTTAATGTTTGTGTTCATCAACTAAGGTTGAAGTATTTCCTTGAACAAGAAACAAATTAATGCAAGATGTTCATTGGTTAGATACTTGACGAAGTAAGTCCACAGTTTTGAACTCTAGACTCTAGGGTAATTAACAGAATGACTTAATATTTGGTCATATTCAGAGTCATTTTAGCCTTGGATGTAATGTTCGCTGCAACTCCTGTTTTTTGCACAAATGAAAAAAAATGCAATATTAAGCAATAATGGCTTTAATCTAGTCAATGACTAGTCAGTCTAGTCATTCATTTTCTACTTCGTTTAGGTGAGCCATTCTATTACTTGTATTTAACCCTGGCTAAAAGGCACTGCCCTATGAAAGGGAGGTATAAAGTTCCAGTAAGACTGATGGAATTGTCCTGTTTCTTTGTCTAACACTGACCATCCTGATTCTGATTCAATTCCCCTTTAATCCCTGCCACAGGAATGAGAACCTCTTACAGTTTACATTGTGTCTGAGGAGCTGCAACAAGGCAGCAATTCCACTTTTCACATTCTTGGAGACATATTCCGATGTGGGTATGGTAAGTAGAAGGAGGCTTATAAAGGCAATATTTTAATGACATCCTCAAGGATTTCGCTTTGACTGACTCTCTCTCATTTTAATGTTCTCTTGCAGGATACCCAGTCCTACCTGGTGTTTCTGGGCCTGCAGACTTCCCTCCATGCAGACAAATAACACCAATGTAGCCTATAAGTAGCACCAGGTAGATTTTTAAATAGTGTTTTTTCTTGGGGATTTCATAATTACTATTTGCCACCCTATTCCCTACTCACATAATAAGAATTTTATATATCTGGGTACACATAATTATTATTACATTATTCTTACATTGTTTTTTCTGTTAAAAATAATTCATTTTGAATTTCCCTGACAATAGTTGAGTATAATTATGAGGTACAATTTGGTTTTTCATCTTCATTATATTATAGAAAGATTTAATCAAGCTAATTAACATGTGCACCACTCCACCAACTTTTAATTTTCTTGTAGGAAGACTAAGTAAGTCACACAGAAACAGAAGGAATAAAAGTGGTGCTGGGGGTCGGCAGGGGGAGAAAGGCATGAGAGAACGGGAGACATTGATCAAGGTATACAGAGTTTTAGTTATTAAACTACGGGAATAAGTTTCAGTGTTTTATTGCATTTCCTAGGGATGTCTCAGTAAATGTGTATTTCAAAATTGCTAAGATACTAGATTTTCAAAAAATTCTTAACATTGTTCTTTAATTCAGCATTTCTTAAAAAGCTGAAACTTTCCAACTGCCCATGCACAGTGGGTTATTTATAAAATCTTACTTCTGAACATTGCAATAGCAGTGAATACATATATATTCTGAACACTTTATGCACACACACACACACACACACACACACAACAAATTCATTTAATCTTCAAAACAACACTATCAGATATATAGTTATCTCCATTGCACAGATGGGAAAATTGTGCAACAGAAAAGTTAACTAATGCATTAAAGATTACCTGGCACACTCTCAAGTGAAATACTCTAGCCATTACATAGTATGCATTACATGTACATACTCAATGATTATACTGACTCTGCTTAGCCTCAAATCCAGCAACATTGTCAGATACATTTGTCTATGCTATTTCTGTCTCCCTTTCCTTGAATTAATCTCACTGTAGGGGAACATTCTTCTGAAAACACGCTTTTTCTAATTTTCATTTTTTACTAGTACATTTGTATCATATTCATGTAGAGCATTAGTATATGCACATAACAGCACATGTGTGTAACTCACTTTAATTCTTTTTACATTCCCTTTACATTCTTTTTACATTTCCTTCCTTTCCTAATTCCTTCTTCCATTTATTATTTCTTTTCCCATTTACAGATTTATTCTGTTTTCAATTACCTATCTTTTATTTTGTTTTTTATTCATTTCTATTTGTGGTTTCTCATACATGAGAAAACATGTGATATTTAAGCTTGTGTGTCTGATTTATTTCATTTATTATCTTAAGGTGCAATAATTTTTCTACAGGTAACTTAAATTTATCTTTCTTTGTAGTAGAGTAGTACTTCATTGAGTAGGAATAAAACCGCACATTTTCCTTAACCATTCATCTGTTGATGAGCATATAGGCCATTTTTAAAGATTAAATTATGGTGAATTGTACTACTATACATATGGGCATGCAAATATCATTATAATAGGCTCTCCTGAACACTTTTTGGAAAATATCTGGAAAGATAATAGTTGGGTTGAGTGGATTTTGTAGGTTTAGTTTCTTGAGAAATTGTTATACTGATTTCCATAATGATTGTACTAGTTGATATTCCCATCAACAATGTAAAAGGGTCTGTTTTCCCCGCAGCCTCAAAAAGTAAGTTTTAGAAAAGAAACAAACCAGTTTGTCTAAAAAGAAACACAATACTGTGCCATCTATATGTATGTGTATCTCATATATTTATAACTGGAGTAACAGCTATGTTGAGGACGATATATGAAAATGGAGACACTACTGTTTAAGGTTTTTATACATATATATTCAAATGTATTCATGGATTATTTTTGTATATATGTTCAAGAAATGTCTTTTTATAACAAATTTAAGTCTTCCCTGCTATACTCCCTGTTTTATTCACTTTTACATAAGACTGCATAAGAGGTCTATTTCTGATCATTTCTATCTACTTAGGAGATTTTATTGTCCTACAGGCCTCCTTGTAGACTCTGTGTTATTTACTCAGGAGTAAGAATTTTGAGATCCTCACACTGCTCAGTTATTCTAAAGAGACTGCATAAAGGGTACCATCAAATCCCGAGCCAGAACTTAAGGAGTGGGAAATACAGTTGCCAAGGGCTGGTATGACGACGCTTGCGGGGTCCGAGAGAGAAAGGTACAAGGTAAGGAAAATGTGGTGTAATCCCTTGGTCCTGTTTGGATTTTCTTTTTCTGAAGCTAACTTTGGAGGTTCTGAGCTTAGTTTAGCAGATGTTTTTCAGGTAAAGTTATCTTTCACAGAGGTAATTTCCTCACTTCTTATTATGTGTTCAACCAGAGATAGGATGACTACTCTGCAGGATGTCATAGAGAAATCTAGGAATCAAATACAATGTGAACCCTAGATCATACCACAAGGAACCTTGTAATGTCAGGATTGAGAATCATGGAGCTCTCTGTGGTAGTGGTACTGTGAAATTTTGGGAAATGCGATGCCATAGAGATTCTATTGTTAATTTGGGTAGTGAACACTATACTAATTGTTTGATTGACTGTACATTTACTCTAAAAGCTCCCAAGCAATCAAGCTCAATAGAGGCAAGTGTTTGCTCCATATTTTCCTAAATTGTGCAGATCTTATTCTTACAAAAGAATTTTAAAAAATGAATATACATGTTAGTATTCAATGAAGACATTCTTAGTACTTTTCAGACAAGTAATTTGAGAATGATCACATATAAAACATCTTCACATTTGTTTGTATGACTGTTAAAATAACCAAAAGTGTTTAAAACTAGGGCCTTCACAATACTGGCTTTTCTAGTTATAGTCATTGAACTTTGCTTTCTCATTTAGAGTTATAAGATTTGGCCCAACATTCAAGTCTCTGAGTGTCCATGTTAACATGAGCTGGACGCACAGAGAGTGCTTAGAAACCATAGTGATTTGTGTTATTAAAACAGACTTTTAAAAGTAATAACAACTCTTGAAATTAAACTCCATCCTGGGAAAAGCTTGATTAGAAAGAAAGCATTTGCAGTTTGAAAATCAACTTATTAGTTGTGCTCCAAGGATAATGAAAAGAAGCACTCAGCATAACCAACCAACAATCTTCCAAACTAAATGGAATGCCGTGAAAGCATAACAATAGTCAGGTAATGCATCATGTTTCTGGAAATTTAAAGACAATGAACAGTCATTGTTCTTACAAAACGTCCCCAGTAGGTCATCTTCCTCTTTGTCCTAATTGTTCCTGTCATCTATTCATAGGGTCACTTTCAAAGGCAACCATGGGAATAAAAATGACTTTGTCACCCCCCCACTAGGAGACAGCTCATTTTAGCTCTGATTCAATTATAATGTGAGTCACATAATTTGCTTTTTGTATGTGGTTTGTGCTGTAGTTTTCTTAATATAATGTGTGTCTTGGTTACTTTTCTCTTGTTGCTGAGACAAAATACCCAACACCCAAAATGAAGGAGGGAAAGGTTTATTCAGCTTACAGTTTGTGGAGGTCTCAGTCCATACTTGGCTGATTCTGAGGCAGAGTGGCACATGGCAGAGGGCAAACGTTCATGGCAGCAGAGCACAGCAAAATCAACCAGCAAAAGGGAGGAATGGCTGCAAGCAGCCTCTTGCCTTCCCTTACATTGTAAACCACCTACCTAGGGGGCGTGTAGCTCTCACACAAGCTCCATGCCCTCCTCTTCCACAGGCTCAGGATGTGTACAAAGTAACACCCTGGCTTCCTGCTGAGTCACTCAGCCAAACCTCTAGACTTTCCAAGTTGACACATTGTATCAACCATAACAATGTGAAAACCCTCTTAATGCCTATCTTAGTTCTTCATTGTGCTGTCATATTTTCAGCCCAGAAATAATAATAAAGATCACAAATATTTATTTTGTACTTACTATATGCCTATTACTCCCATTTATGGAAAAATATTTATATGTGCACACGGTGTCAGAATAATACTTTTGAAGATATATAGGGTTTGAATGAGTCAATCTGAGAACTGTCATTCGTATATATATACTAGGTTTTCTTTAGGTGCTGAGATTAAACCCATGGCTTTTCACAAGCTAGTCAATGAATTTTTGGTTGTCTAATTTCTGGGTAGACAGAGTAAGCTCTTTGAATTCACTCTATGAACAGTTTTCCACTGTTGCATATCAAACTCCAATACAGTGCCTTGTTCAAAAACAAATATTTGCCAAATTAATGATCTACTGGAGAAAGAGATACAAAAAGAAAAAGAGGTAGTAATGAAATAGAGTTTGAAGACCATAAATATTATCCTTCTTTAATGAATATGGCTACATGGTGGATTTCTGTTTTTCAACTTTAAATTGATAATAATAATAATAATTATGGTGCTGCTGATAATAATTTAGATTTCATAATGAGAGTTCAACCATAATATGTGACTTTTGTATTTTTTAGATTTCAAATCCATGTTTCATCTTGTAAGCAATATATATTAATCAATTCTTTTTTATATAACAAAATATCAGAGGAATGATACCTTGTGATGAAGATAATTCTATTTACCTCACAGGTTGGAGGCTGACAGCCCAAACAGCATGGAAGTGTCTCTGGCGAGGGCCCCTCTGACCAAATCACCTCATGGCAGAGAGCATCATGGGAGCACAAAAGAGGAGAGATAACACTAGCAGAAGGGAAGCCAGAGCATGATCCAGAGGCTGTGCTCAGAGTTTTATAACAACTTGCTATCATGAGAAATAAATCAGGAACTGCTTTTTTCTACCCGAGGTCAGCACGCCTGATGACCTAAAGACTTATCTCTAAGCCATACCACCTCTTAGAGGCTGTACCTCCTCTCAACATCACCACACAGGGTTCCAGGCTTCCATTATGCAAACGCTTGGGGGGCACAGTTGAAACTATGTTCACACTATGACATAAAATATCTTTTGTAAACAGGGAAAGTTGTTATTACTCTCATTTAGCAAGTGAGAAAATTAGGTGAAAAAGTAGTTTAACAACTAACATAGTTCTTTTCACCAGCCATGTTATTGGTACAATCTACGCTGAACAGACAACTGTTTGGCAACAAATGTATGTTACCATCAAGCTCCATGCTCTTAGAATACAGTTGGTGGTTTCAAGGGAGGACACCGATCTCAGGCTGGCCAATTTATAAACTGTCTGAATGCAAAAGATAGTCAAAGCCTATTGGATTTTATATCTAGAGAGAAAACAGCAGATTCATGAGGAACCAGTTATGAGGGAGCAGAACGCATGGGTCGTAGACATTCCAAGTTCCACAGTTCCTGAGGCCCGAATGTGCAGGTTTTCATGTGCCATTCTTATTGCCTGCAGGAGCCCAGATGAGTTACTGGCTCTTATAATCCAGAGATAAGGAGAAGAATGCTCACCTGCTGTGAGGAGGTTTCATGGCCAGTTTAGGGGCTTTTTCAGATAAAAAAACTAACCTGAGCCCAACAGAACTGGGCTCATTGATAGAAATCCTAATTATGAGATTCTGGCAAGGGAAAAATTGGCACAGGACTCACTATTCAGACGAGAATGGAGTCTGGATTTGTGAGTATGAGTCTGAATGTAGCACTAAGACCATGTCACCAGTCAGTGGGTCAGTGAGTCTCTACATAGAGGTCTCCTCAGTCTTCAGACCAAAACCAAGAGTGGCTTCAAAAACTGGCGCGAGATGGAGACAGCTGCTGAGATCCACATGGTTCCAACTGTATTTTTCCACTCTCCTCCACTCTTATCTTCTCCACCTTTCCTCAGTATATTTTCTAAGCCACATTGTGTTTTTTCTGTTTGTAAATTTTTCCTTTGAAGATTTTACTCTTTCCTCACTACTAATATGTACTCATTCTTCAGGTTTTGGGTTCAACATCCTTCACTTGAAAAGTTTCCCTTGTCTAATAATTCTGTAATACACTACCAGTTTACTGTATCTCAGAATACTTTGTGATTTGTTCTTAGAGTCCTTCACAAAATTTATAATCCTAGATTTACTTGTAAGCTCATATGTTAAATGTATATTTTCTCCATTGGGCCTTACATACATGGTGTAAATGTTTTTTTAGGGACTTCTGTGTCACTTGCAGTTGACCAGCTGTCATAGAATAAGCTTTTAATAGCATTTGGTGAATGAATACATACATAGAAATGAAAGAGATGTAACAGTAGGAAGAGGTGTGTTTATTATTACTAAACCTAGAGTTTGTTTTTTCCTTCAGTACAAGGTCATTGTGGTTATCTAATTATATTTTCTTCTTGTTTTCCTATCATATTCCATGTCTTTGTGATTTTAGGCTATCTGCATGCCTTTCTGAAAAGATTATCATCAAGGAAATTGCTTGGGTGAATTTCCTTGGTGTTCTGTGACTAACACACACTTGTTAGTGATGGCCTTCAGTTGTTACCTTTTTAGTAATTTTTTCAACAAGTTTTGAAAAAGACACACAATGCCATTTATGAATGATGTTGCTCTTTGTTAATATATTTTGTATTTGTGGATCTCAATTGGAAATCTGAGTGTCATGAGCAGGAATGCCTCAGTAGTTTTTATTCTTCTGTGTTGAGAATCTAATCCTGATAGTCTTGTTTATGCTGGTCTTGTAAAGTCTAGCATGTCAAGAACAATTTTATCTATTTTTCCTACCTGTTTCTCTACCAAATTCACAGTTGGATCTAGCAGAAGGAAAGGCAGAGATGTCAAGGAAACAGATGCTGGCATTGCAGAAGCAGATGCTTCATGCTTCATTTTACATGCCAAAAAATTCTATTATTGAAATTCAACATCTGTCTTTTCAGAGGAATTACACACTTTCAACCAGGTTGAAAGTAAGCTCTAGTATTCAGTTACTGTTTTGGGTTTTTACTCAGAACATTATCCATTTGAAAATCAGCACAATAAACCAGACACAACCTTTTCCTTCATACTGATGTATGTATGCAAGTAGAGTGAGATATAAAAATTTTCTTGTATGAATCACATCTCATTTTTATCTCCTGAACACTCTTTTTTCCCTTGCAGGGTTTGACAGTGACAGGAATGGTGATGTAAGGCTATCCTTTAGAAGGAACCATGAAGAGGCAATGTTGGTTTCTCAGGAACTGAAGTCTGAGCCCAAGAGTGCTACTGGACTTTTGATCAGTAACTAATGAAGCCTTATATAAGTCTATGCTTTGAAATCCTGAATCCTTGATAAGGTCAAAGATACAGAGCTAGTTGCCCTAGGAGCCTAATTAAAGCCCTGATTCTCTGAAAGAAATTAAACACTGGCAGGAAGGAAGTACCAGCAGCTGTCAGAAAGCCATTTCTTCAAGGACAGCCACACCTTGACAGCATTTTCAAAGTGTTTCCCTCCTCTGCTTTGTGAACTCCTAACGATCAGTTGTTTCATTTCTGATTTGACAGCTAGCCCTGAAAAAGCTGGTGAATCTGTGCTGCTTTTCTTATGCAGGGAACTGTGTTCATACAAAGGCCTTCTCATTTGTGGCAGCTCACAGTCACAATGGTTGGCCAGTGAGACAACCATGGCCCATTCATTAGGAGGTGTCTTGGTTATTTTTCTCTCATTGCTGAGACAAAATACCAAATGCCCAGAATGAAGGAAGGAAAGGTTTATTTAGCTTGCAGTTTGTGGAGGTTTCAGTCCATACTTGGCTGGTTCTGAGGCAGAGAGGCACATGGCAGAGGGCAAATATTCATGGCAGCAGAGCACAGCAAAACAATCAGCAAAAAGGGAGGAATGGCTGCAAGCAGCCTCTTCTCTTCCCTTACACTGTAAACAGCCTACCCCCGCCCAGGGGGCGTGTAGCTCTCACACAATGTCCATGCCTTCCTCTTCTACAGGCTCAGGATGTGTACAAAGTAAGCACCCTGGCTTCCTGCTGAGTCATTCAGCCAAACCTCTGGACTTCCCAAGTTGACACAATGTATAGACCATAACAGGAGGCAGATAAAGAGAGGCAGCATATGAATCAAAGAACCTGAGTTTTCACTGTGATGCATTTTGAAATTAGCCTATTAGAGTTTCAGTACATCTTTAAAGAGCAGAGTTGGACCAATGTGGTGAACAAGTCCAACTCTGTACCAGGAAGGGACCCAGGACCTCAACATGTGTTGATTTGTTCAAAGATACTCTGCAGGCTTGGAGGAAAGGATGCATTACCTTGTAGTTCTATAATACCTCTGACATGGGTTCTTACAAGTCTACTGTGATTCTCATCAAGACCCTTGCAGAGGAAATTACTTTTTTCCTGTGTTTTTGTCATCAAGGTATGGAGGCTCATGAGAAGGATTAGTATTGGAAGATTATAGGATAGGAAAATCCATAAGGGAGCATTCTGAGGACAAAATAGAGAAATTTAAAAATGTGTTAAGAAAGTCAGGGAAAAATATATATCTTCTAATATAGTCATCAAAAATATACTTCACATTTTGCTGATGACTATATTTGAAAGCTAGGAAGTACAAATTTTATAAATATGTCATGATTCTGATGTACTTGAAAGAAACGAACTTGATAATGACTACAGAGTGTAGTCTTTTCTCTAAGAAGTAGTGGGGAGGCTTAATAACAGCCACAGCTGTCCAGAACACTCTGTTGTATAATGGTGAGATGAACATTAAAAGCAACATACAAAGCAAATGAAAACTTATTGCATAAGTATTTCTGTCTGTATTTGATATTGTAAAGTTTTCCTTTTAACTTGTATAGGCTGAGTTTTAGGATGCATACGTTCTGGAGTATTGATTTATATAGAAATGGCTATGAGCTCTCTTAAAAGCCCACTGATTCTTTTATTCAACTTCACGTGTAATCAAGCCAGGGTGACAGCACCAGTGCGCTCTGTATTATCTGGAGAACTAGAATACAAATGTCATGTGTCTGCATTGCTCTCTACTCTCTCCAAAGAACAGTGTCTCTGATAATCTGCGCCGGTCCCCTTGGAAGCCATGAGATTCTGGAGGAAAGAGTATTCAGACATTCCTGGAAAAATAAGAGAAAGCTTCACAGAGATGCTAGGATTTTGGCTGAGAAGCAAAAATCTTCTGAGGATATAAAACAGACAGATCTATGAACATGCGTGCTGTGCCCAGGAACTTACACATTCTGCTCCTCCCTTTACTTCTCATTATTAATGGCTTACTCAATAGCCAAACTTCTTTTAAAGTATAAACATCTGGCTATGTCATCTCTTTGCTTAGTCTGCTCTCTGGCTTTCCTTACCTGTCCTGATCGTCTCTCGCACATGCCTACTGCCCTTTGGATATACTTATTTCTTTCTCAAAGTTCTTTCACCCTTATTCCACTCCTAGAAGGTTCTTCCTTCAAAATTTAGGAATCAATTTTTTTTTCCTTTGGTACCAGGAATCAAACTCAAGAGCTTGTGCTTGCCAGGCAGGCTCTTATGCCATTGTGCTATATCCCTGGCCCCAAAAGTTGACTTTTTTGTCCTTTAGGCCTTTCCTGACCATCATCCTAACATATTATTCCACCAGTCTTTTTCTAATTTATTTTATTGGTGGGACATATATGCTCTGAATGTATTAATTTTCCTACTTATTGTTTAATGGAAGAGACTTTAAACACCACTATGATAGAGGCATCGTCCAATTTTGAGAGATTTCTTGTTAATGCAGAATGGCTGAGCATGGCCAATGTTGCACACAGGCCTACTGTGTGGAGGGAACAGTGAAGGGGTGAATGCTTTTGTAAACTGAGAGAGCATAAACATCTACAGATGCTGTGAGATGTAGATAGAGACCAGGTAGTAAGGTTCGTGTACTACATAAGGAACTTTGGATTTTATCCTGAGAAAGTGAGAAACTTTGAGAAGGAAGGAAAGTTCATAATCATGATTTGAGAAATGTTATCTAGCTACATTTGGAGTGAAGGACTAGGGTGGGAAGTAAGGAGAAGTGTTGAATGTATATTTCAGGACCCTTTGGATCAGGGATAATGCAAGGCACTTTGCGTGGTGGTCAGTTGTATGACGTGTGAAATCATCCTGCATAGGTGTGAATAAGACGGACTTTCCTCTGTGAAATATTGACAGATTGCTTACATTCCTTTAGGAGGCTGTGAAAATGTGTTTCTCAGATCTCTGACTTGAGGGAGTGTCAAAGCCGAACTGCTGTGTTCCAAAATCCTTTATTCCTTCCCAATCATGTTCCCTGATGTGTTTTTAAACAGGACTGAGCATGGTGGGGATACAAAGCAGGCCCTTTGCTTGGATAGGCAGGACCCTCTGAAGAGTGGATTGAGACTTTCCATCTGTTGGAAAGTAAACTTTCCATCTGCATTATAAAACTTAGAATCACTGTAGTCTACCATCTTCCTATTCAACAGTCTTTCTTCTGCTGTTCTTCATAGAAGTCAGACTTGCATCTTGGTCTGATGCCTTCCCTGGACTGCTGTGACTCCCATCTTATTTTTCCCCTCACTGATGTTTTCTCCTTAAATGTCTCAGGAACACGAAGTTCATGTTTGCCTTAATGAACACATTCTTTCACTCTTCATTTCCTCACTTAAGCAGTGAGCACCATGAACATCCATGTCAGATGCTCCCATGAGGACTCAATGTAATATTTTTCAATAATTGGCCATGTTTTTATTTTTAATATTTTGGTTTGAAAGGCAGTTAGAGAGAAAAATATAAAATATTGTGATGGCCTGGATATTTGTGATGAAGAAGAATGAATGTCATCCCAGTTTCTATTTACTCTCAAGTAACTGAGGAAAAAGTGCTACTATCCACAGAACAAGGAATGGAGGAGGAAAAAAAAAACATTGGCAGAAAAAGGAAAAGAGATTCTGTTTCAGTGTGTTCCTCTTGCAGTTCCTTTAGTACATATTGAATAAAGGCCCAGTAGTCTATGGATGTGGATCCTTGGGAGAGGTTTTAACTTCTGATTTTAATGGAGGTGTCGTCAACTTGCGACTGACAGTACATGCTGTAGGAATGAATGAAAATGTATTGGGAGAACCCCAGTGCTGAGGATGTAATTAGGAAACAGCAACTTTCAGCGTGTAAAATGGAAGAAGTGTTAGCAAAAAGAGAGAACAGAAAACAGATTTCAGATAATATATGGGAGAGCTATAATTAATTTCAACAGTAAAGGTGTGCATTAATGTACTAGTTGAAAATTCATGAAGTAACCTTGGTTCATAGAATAATTTTATGTGACAATGTAAGAGGATCAGGAAAATTTGGGGAGCCTGGAAAAATAATTTGCATTCATACTTTATATGATAAACCTAACTATATATGTAAGTAGAAAAAATAAATGTAAAGTTCAAAAAATTTTGGGTTATCACCCACCAAGTTTTGGTTAGAGTGGAGTAGAATTATGAAATTTTGGAGAGTTGATAATTTTCTACATGCTATTTGGAAAAATAAATTCAGATTCAACTACATAAACATTTCAAATGCTTATGCAATTAAGTTTCACAAAACCCATCCTGAGCAAAATAGAAATCAACAAAATTTAGAAGACTAAAATATTAGTGCAAAATGAGAGACAAAGAACTAACATTAACTTATCCTAGAAAATATTAAAAGTTCATGAAATAATTAGGAAAAACTTTTAAAAAGAGGCACAGTTATAAACGTACATATGGAAAATTTCTACCTCATTAGCTATGAAACATATGGAAGAGAGCTCAACCTCTTGATTTATCCAGGTATAAACATAAAAGCAAAATGTGTAGATGCACAATTTTATATCTATAAAGTTCATAAATGAAAAGTACCTTAATAATCATGATATATTCCTTTGTATACTTCCACTTCTCATTTTATCAATCATAAAATTTATTATTTTAGCAAATATGTGTTAAATGTCTGTTTTAATGCTCAACACTAGCGGTGAATGATGAATCAGGTAGGTAGAATCTTCCTTAATATCATGCCCTGGAGGGATCACTCTTCCTTTCATGAACATCTAAGAGCTTAGCTGTTCATATTTCTTGGTTATGGTAGCAATATTCTGAAACTAGAGATGTCATATTACTCCAATGAGTTCTTTATTATTAGAATGATTTTTAAAAATAAGCTCTTGTGAAGTTCATCATATATCAAGGACTATGTAAAATATGAAGCTTAGATTTGTGATTTTAATTACCATTTTATTATTACTAATCAAGCAGAACATTTTCCTGTATGATTATTAGCCACTTTCTTCTATGAAACACCTGTCCCTCACTTTCCTTCACTAGCTTGTCTTTTTCATAATAATGTGGAGACATTTCTATTCTGTGCCTACTAATTCTTTCATACTTATATGCACATATGCACAGCTGTTTTCTACTTTCCAATTCCTAATTTTAATTTTAGTATGACCAATTATCAATTTTTCTTTACAGTTTGATTTTTCACTCTTTTATGAAGTATCTGCTAGCCTCCATTCGCAAAGATGTTGTGTTTTCTAAACATTTTATGAGTCTGCTTTTCACATTTACTTTCATCCTTTAGGAATTGGTTTTTATATATAGTATGTGGTGGGGATCAAATTTCGTTTTTTTTAATGTACAAAAGCAATTGTTCTAGACTGTTTATTAATCTATCCTTTTCCAACTGCTATGCCATGCTATCTCTATAATAAATCAGTTTTGATACATGTATAGATCTGTGTTGGGGCTTGTTAGTCCATCAGTTTATTTTCCTCTGTTCCTGCCAGAGCACCACACTGCTTTAATAACTATAGCTTTAAAATAAAACATTAGGGGTCTGTGGCAGGTCCTCTGACCTTGTTTTCTTCTTTTTTTTTTTTTTTTAATTTTAGAAACATAAAAGTACAAAAACATATT
>PVLD010025810.1:0-23152 GCA_004027595.1 Dinomys branickii
CAGTCAGCCTGGGACAGGCCTGGCCGAGTGAGGGGCTGTGAGAACTTGGAGATTAATATCATAAATAGCAGGCCTTGAAAGCAGCAGTTTAAACACAACACAAAGTGAGTAACCCGAAACGCTAGGCAGAGGGTCTGAGCGGACACTTCTCCAAGCGGATGCAGGGCGGTCAGTAGCACAGGGAGAGACGCTGGACATCATCAGAGTGAGGGAAACGCAAATGGGAACCGGGATGGGAGAGCACGGCACACTCAGAGGGGCGGCTGATGAGAGAGACAAACACAAGTGCTGGCGAGGACGTGGCCCCGGGCACTGCTGCGGGAGCGAGGAGTGCACAGCCCCTGTGGAGAACGGGCTCCTGCTCCTCCGCTCAGCGTGGGGCCATCCTGGGATCCTCAGTTCTCTCCCACAAGAAGCGAGTACAGTGGCCACACAGACACTGCAGTGTGAGCGTCTGCAGGACCATTGCCAAGGTGAGGCCCAGGAGGCCCTGGGGCAGCCCGGAAAGGCAGCTGTGTGTCCCACTAACCACATGCCAACATCTTGGCTTTGGCGCTTGAAAAGTGGATGAAATTATTCTCATTCTTTTTCAAAAGGATAAAATGATTTTCCCCTTGCCAGGATACAGTCCCTGTCACCTGCACCTGAAGGTGACAGGTCTATTGGGCTCAGGCCCTCAGTTCCAGTTTGGCAGCTCCCAGGCAGACAGGGCAAGGGTGAGGGCCTGGCACAGAGGAAGCTGCTGGCTCACGGTGAGCAGAAGCAGAGAGTGACAATGGAGAAGCCGGGCAGGGCACAGACCCGTTCACACTGTCCCTCAGAGACCTGCTCTACCCAGGTCCCACCCCTCGCAGGAAGTCAGCCACAGCACCCCGTGACCACCCACCTCCCGGATGCCGGACACTGAGTGGGTGAGAGTTCTCCATCTGAACTATGAACACTAAGGCTCTTTCTCCAAAAATAATGCTAGCTGGAAAGTAATCAGCCTAGAAATCCAGAGATCAAAGAAGCAGCTCCCACCAGGTTATCACAGACCTAATCATGATTCTCTTACTGGCTGGAGTCCGTAAGGCAGGTGAGGCAAGGATAGGCTGATTGGGGCAGCTGTTTTGATCTCTCATTTCTAAGGCTGACTATTACTCAGCTAGGTCTAGTTTGGGGGGAACAGTGTAAACCTATTGGGTTAATAACCCTTAGTTATTGTGGGGTGATCAGGCCCATAATCTCACAAACGAGTGGATGGTGAAGGCTTAAATAAATGAGACAACTGAAATGATTTCAGGGCTCCAGGAGTGTCTAACGCTCTTATGGAATTTGAGATTCTCTGGCTTAAGACAAAGACTTCTCTGAGTGACACGTATTTACTTGGTGTATGAACAAAGGAGGGGGATACTAAAAAAAAAATGCGGGAATCTAGCAGGACCTTAGGAGAATTTTCCCAAGTAGTATATTGTGTCAATCAGGAGAACTACCATATCTTGAGGTTGATATTTATTGCAGGAATGTGGAGCCTGCAGCTGCAGTCTCTTTGTGGTTAATTGGGGTTGGAGCTGTGGCCTTGTCTTGTCCTTTGAGGAGTCACAGCTTCACAGAACAATGTAAACCTCAGCAGTGAACAGTGACTCATACAGGTTTACTTAAAACACCTACCATCCCCTTGTGGAGTCCACTGCCCATCTTCAGACAAGGTGTCTAAGCTTCAGACAACTCACAAGTGAACATGGAAAGCTAAATGGTTAATATTAATCCTACTCAGAGTCATTTTGTAGTGCTCTCCAACATAAACCCTGCCCTGAGGTTGCCCTAGGATCTCTTGCCTCACCCATGCAAATGGCCTCACAGCAGAAGAAGCCAAAGGCACCACTCTGCCAGGGTCCTGGGAGTCACGATTGAGCAAGGGCTCAAGGGAGCCACACGCAGATCCCTCATCCCCTGGGTCCCCATGAGCCTCCCTGAGGCCTTCCTTCAGGAGACATGAAGATGAGCAAATGTGCGAGTTTATTGATAACTCAGCAAGGAGGCTGCCAATGGAGTGGCTGGGCTCCCTCACCCTGATAAGAGCAGGTGGATGTGTGGCTTCCAGAGACGGCTGTCCTCAGAGCCTGTAGTGCCCACAGGATGGCTATGGCTTGGTTCTCATCCAGGGTTGGGCACTGAGACAGGATGCTAGCCAGGGCCAGTTAGGATTGTGTTGAACTGAAGACGGGGGATGCAGATCCGGAACTCTCCCATTCCCTGAGCAGAGTAATGAGGCTGCCTGTGTCTAACATGCTGTTAGTAACCTTAAAAGGGTCCCTTGAGGAACTATGCATAGCCGCCAACCTGAAGCTATGTTTGACTTGGGGAAATGCAGGGAATCTCATTCTATGGACCCACTGTGGGGATACATAGGGGATTTGACTCTGAGGGAGAAAACAGGATCCTTGGATATCTGCCCCAAAGGGCTGTGTGAGATCACCATGAAGACCCTGGACAAAAAAAAATGACCCCATTCCCAGGAAGAAAGCGGCTTGTGCAGAACCAGGGAGGCTGAGCCTGCGACACCGTTGCCCTGCAGGGAAGACCTGGCTGGAACTGCTGTGTCATCGAATTTCTACCCTTTAATTCATCATCGTCTTCATCATCTATGGTCTCAGAAAGTTTTCAACAGTTTTTCTAGTTGCCTCTCATAAAATTTTACCATAATGCTGCTGGGTTCGTATCTCATTGTAAAGTGCAACTATCATGCATGAGGCCTTGAATTCTAATCTCAGTACTGAAAGATAATTTTTAAAAATATACATTTACTGTAGACATATTAATACATTGCAGGTACGAGTGCTTTGTACAGAGTAAAAAGGAATTGCTTTGCCCCCTCACTCAGGAACCCACTTTTGTACATTTAAGCACTACAGCCTTGATGGCACATTGAAAATATAAGGTAGCATTTCTCTTTTCTATCTTGGAGACCTGGAAATGAGTGCCCACTGCAGCAGAAGGGGCCCAGCATGGCAGGACAGAGGTCAAGCAGAGCACGAAGAGCACCAGTCCTTACATTTTTCCACCTGCACATCTTGGAGAGACCTCTGTCCACCTCCTGAAGCCAAAGCGCCTCCATACAGAGATGGCCCATGTGCTTTTATGTGAGGACACCCCAGGCTGGAGGGCTGGTCCTGATGTGGGGTGAGAGCCTCTCAGGAGGGGACCCAGGAGCACCCAGGAAAACACCTCCCATACCTTTCCACACAGTTCCATCCCAGCGAGGACCTCTAATGGGCTAAGTGCTAGAGGAAGGAGGTTCCCAAGGTGACACCAGCAGATGCAGAGCACTCTCTGCCAGAAAACAAAACCTCCTTGCCCAAGAGAAAGTACAGAAGCTTTTGCCCAAGACAGCCTGTTCTCTGAATCTGGATGCCGTACAAAGCTCAGACACGGCATTAGTCTTTCGGCTCCCCCACCCAAAGTGCTACTTCCTGCTGCTTTCACTGTTTTTCAGTACCAAGTGACCTTACTTCTGCCCCTTACATAAATACCTGCTCTTTTACTGGAAACTGTGTGGATGACATCAAGTCAGTGTGTCAGTAAAGGTCAAGATCAGGAGGTTTCAGTTTTTTAAAAAAAGCAATATATTGGAAATAGGACTAGATATCATGAGTATTAAACTCTGTTGTAAATAGAAAATTTGTTTCTATTTTGCCATGTCCTAAGACTAAGAGTAGGAGCTATTGCTGCTTAATCTGGTAAAGACAGCCCAATGTTCAAGCTTTGCCATGGGTACTGATGACTGCTTGTAGCCAGAACTAGGGGAGGAACCAAGAGCAAATAGCAGAGAAAAATACCTTAAAATGTTTGTAGTTTTGTCTGACAGGAAGCACCTACAAAGTTGGGGCAAAAGCAAACACGGTTGCTGAATAAATTAACAATAAAAGATCCCAAGTGCTTTGTGCAGGGCCAAGAAGGAAGATGCCATGAAGATACCTTAGAAATCAATAAGATCCTGCCCTTTGCGTTATCAAAGGTGGAAAACCATAAATTTTACATTTGAAAAGAGAGTCCCTGGAATGACTGCTCAATCATGGCCATCTAGTACACATATTCCCATGTTCAGCTATCCAGGCCTCTGCAGCCATGACCCAAGGGGGTCTGATTACTGCTCAAGGTGGTATCAGAATCTGACACTGTTGACTTGGTGTTTGTTTGGTGGGTGTGAAGAATGCCAGAGTTCTGGAGTCAGCGAAGCTTCCCCATAGATTTCAGAAGAGGGGTAGGAGGAAAGGCAGCAGTGTGCCCCTGAAAGGGAAGTGTGTGAAGCTGTGATAGCGAGGCCAAAGAAGCAGTGGATCCACCAGAAAGCTGGAGAAGCTGGAAACATGGGATGTCTGAGGAAAGCTGAACACAGTGAGTAGGTCCAGCTTAAGAGAATCCATGTGGGCTGCATTCATCAATGCCATGGTAGCAGGCTGCACTAAGTCCTTTTGAGTTCACATCTCACCACAACTTGTCCTGCATGTTGGACATGCAGGTACAGGATTCCCTTAGTTATATTTCTGTCACTGCTGAGACAAAATACGCAGCACCCAAAATTTAGGATGGAAAGGTTTATTTGGCTCACAGTTTGTGGAAATTGTCCACAATCAGCTGGCTCCAAGGCAGGGTAGCATGGCAGAGGGGCAGTGGAAAACAACAAAAGCAGCAAGAGCAACAAGGTGGGAAAAGCAAGCCTCTTTTCCTCCCTTATATTGTATGCACATTATTGGCTCTCAGGTGGGCGTAGCCCTCACACCATCTCTGTGTCCTGCTCTTTTGCAGGCTTAGAACATTTACAAAGTGAGGACTCTGGTCTCCAGCTGAGTCACTTAGTAAAACTTCTGAACTACTCAAGTTGACACAATGAACAACATCCTAGAGGTAAGGCATGTCCTTTGCACCCCAGGGTGTGGAACTGCTGGATTACTTAGTTAAGCTTCTAGGCTCTCAGACTGATACAATATATCAACCATTACTAGGATTTAGTGTTTCCCAGCTTAAGTCATGAAAGATCACAGGGTGGGTGAACAGCTCTGGGACATTAGGGACTCAAACTGATTGAAGTACTTGGGTCAAAGAGGAGTCTGTGCAGGGTCTGCGTTTGATTCACCTATCGACCTTTTGATCTATTATTTATCTACCTATGTATATCTCTATCTATCTCTATTTACCAGTCTTTTACCTATCTTTCTACCTGTCAATATACCAAGCTACCGAGCTGTCTATATCCACGCATCTATCCACTCATCCACTCACTACATCTATCTACCCATGCCTATCATCTATGTATCCTCTATGCATCAAAATATTTTATCTCTCTCTCCTTTTCCCTCACTCTCCTTCCTATCCATTTATTTATCCATCCATGCTTTAACAATTTATGTGTCTTCAAATACGTCTCCATCTACCCGTCTCTCTGTCCATCAATCCAATGTGCACCCATCTCCAGCCAGCCAGCCATCTCTCTGAACCAGCCTTCTCACTGCACATCTGACCCCTCTCTGCAAAGCAGTCCCTGCCCTCCCCCATCTCCAGGTTCACTTTCCACATGTTCATTTACCCCAAATCAGCTGATATTAAAAAACACTAAAGGGAAAATTTCAGAAAGTAAATAGTTTATAAGTTTTTAAATTCATTGTTCTTAGAGTAAATTGTATCGGTATAATTATCTTATTATTCAATATTTTATTAATCTCTTCTTGTGGCAGATTCATAAATTAAACTTTATCACAGGCCTGTTTAGATAGGCTTTGATGCTATCCAATGCTCCAGGCATTCACCAAGGAGCTAGACTTGTGCACTGAGGAGAGCATGACAACTGCAGACACAGAAGTGGAGGGCTCACTTTTCATGCCTGTATGTATCACATACATAGCAATTATGAAGTACACTTATATGCATATGTTTGTGTACTTTATGCACATATGTGAGTGTGTGTGTACTGTTCGTTCTTCAAGAAAGAACAAAACCAGCATTGTGCCACCCCTCATGGAGGTCCACATCCTGGGCTTCTGGGGAAGCCCAGACCCTGGTCAGGATGTGTCCTCACATGTCAAGTGTGAAACAAAGTCCTGGGTCACCCAGTCGCTTCTGTGCTTAGATTCACGAGACAATTTAAATAGAAGCCACCATTGCTTTCCTAGAGTTTATGGTAACTAAAGTATTCACATCCTGTTCACAGAGGACTTACTACTGGTGTCCAAAGTAGAAAATCAGAGCTTTGAGGAGACAAACAACAATAATGAGAACTTCAGCTTTCAGGAAAGCTGTGCCATCTTGCAGCAGAAAACACTACAAATGTTCAAAAGAGCAGTTTTGTTTTGCCACCTCCCTCAGCACTATGGCTGAATAGGTCCTGTACATTGTGTGCCAAGTAGAAGTAGGTGAGCCTACAGGTCCAACTCTCTGGGCTGAGGGATTCTCTATCTCCACCAGCCTAGCATGTAAAACCATGGGATTTTCTCAGACATGAAGACTTATGCTTTTGGAGACATTTCTGGAGGGGGCAGTGTTTCCCACACCTTGCAACATGAGATCTGCAGCAGCCGGTTATTTCTTAAGGACCTCCTCTATCTGCTGCAGCTGGTCTACTTGACAGACAAGGCCATCCACCTCTTGATTTAGACAGTGGAAGAGAGTGAAGACCAGTGAAACTACCCATCCTGCCATCTTATGATGAGGGAGAGAGATTTGCCTGTCCATAGCTTGTAAAGCTCTCAAAAACATCCCCAGCATCCAAGTAGACTATATTCCAGCCCTCCAGGCCCTGTAAGCTTCCAAAAAGGTGGCTACAGGTTATGGGGGCAAGGCCAGGGGTTACTTATCAGCCATTCCTCAGGGTTCTCCCTCTGCATCAGGTGCTGTTTCCATAGCTACCACAAGACCATTCACCTAAGCATCCTGCTAACTACACCAGTTGTTACCTGCTTGGGGATCCCAAAGGAGATTTTTTCAGGTTAGGTCCCCAGGTTAAGGAACACACGTGTGCATGACATCATCAACAGCAATAGGCAGCAGAGAGCAGAACAGGGTACAAGAGCCACTTGCATCTTTACTATATCATTCTTATACATGTCATTATCACATATTTACATTCTTACATGCTGGGCTCACTGCACATACATAGTTATCTAATGCTTTCATGGTTATACAATTGTGCCCAGTTGTACACCTGTGCTAACAACAGGGTTGTGTCCTCAAATCTATCCAGAAGCATCCTTTCATGCCTCAAGCTTTGAGCACTTAGGAGCAAACAGATTCAACATGTAAATTATTAGGGTTTCATAGGGAGGCTTTCAATGGCCACCTGCCTAAACATGATGAGAGAATACAGAATGGCTGCATGAACACTGGAGAGCTCAAGGAACAAGTCAAACATCTGAAATTCAATGAAGAGTACAGGGAAAGTCTGTGTCAGAAAGCTGAAGACTCTGTGCGTGAAGACTGAAGGAAATGGAGACAAAAGTCCCAACGCAATGGTGAACACCAGAGATCTTCCAGAGTAGCAAATAGTAGACTGCCTTGTTTCCCTTTTTATTCTACTCAGGCTTCAAGCTACAAACTTGATGCCACCCACATCTGGGGCAGGTCTTCCCTCCTCAGCCTACTTGCAGCCCTGATACCAATCATCCACAGACACATAGCACTGTGCTCCACTGATCTGATAGGAATTTCTTCATCCATTCAGGTTGACATCAAAACTATCACAATAGTATTTTAATACAGACTCACCAATTTCATTTCACAGTACCAAAGTTTTATTATAGGTAAGAAAAGAAACAGGCTCTGTAGAGTAAGTTTGAACCAAGTCAAACCAGGAAAATACACCCTACAGAGGGAGGGTGGGCCACAGTGAAAGAGAGAACACAGTGGGCAAAAACTCAGTGTGGATGTCCTGTTTGTATCACTGATGCCTCAGGTTGAGGTCAGGTCCAGCACATACCATCGGAAACCCGCTCCAACTCTCATGAGAAGTCCACATGCAGGGTTTGGTTAATAGTCCTGCACATGTGTGCTGGGATCTTGTAATTAACAAGTTATGCCTACATCCCCACCATAATCTCCTATCTCATTTTACCCTAAGACAAACCCCCTAATTCTTTATGGGGAGCTGAGGGAGTGGAGGTCTGTGTCTTGCAAAGCTTCTTTCTTCTGGAAGGGGTTATGGACCTGACATACTGGAGAGCATGTGCTCTCCAACTACCTTGGGACGTTGTGGCTTCCTGGCTGGTTAAGGACAAAAACTGCCAGGAGATAATGAGAGAATTAGTGACTGTTGAGCTGTCTTTCGATGGGAGAAAGAAAGGAATTTTACTATTATGCTGGCCTATACACAACCAAAATATGAGGAGCAGGTTAGATTTCCATGCTTCCTGTGGAGGAAAGAGAGAGGTTAGATGAATTGTCCAGAGCCTGAAAGCCACAGCCTTAGCAACATTACCCACATAATGGATCTAATTAAAAATGAGACGCTTAGCCCAGATGCCCATTAAAGGTGTGGTGAATTAGAGGCATTAGTGACTCTACTTATCTGCTTTTAGAGCAATATTGGAACCTAGCTTTCTGAAGAGGAGCCTCAGGTCTTCCAGTGTTTCTAAGGAGCAGCTTTTTCATCCCGTGAAAATTTCAGTGACCACTCTCCATGTGAGAGTTTTATAGCTTGTCACTGTGTCTGTTGTTGAAGGACCAGAATGATTCCTCTAGAAATGGGAATAAGGCTGTGTACTTGAACAGCTCTAGAGCTGCCCTTCTTGCCTCCTTATCAGAATTTTGGTTTCCCAAGGAAATTATAGACATGTCTCTTTGTGATCCCTTGCAATGAATGACAGCCACCTGCTTGGAAAGATAAATTACATTTAAGAGTTACAGGATTCCTTGCTTGTGTTTCATAGATTATTGCTTATTAATTAACAAGCTCCTTCTGTCCAGATTGCTACAGGGTTTATAGCACCAGAAATGCATCTTGAGAGTCTGTATAGATATATAGTCTCTTGTCTTTTGTTAATATCAAGGCCATGTAAGAGATATGAGCTCCACTTTTTGAACAGAGTTTCCAAGGGGAAGTGGGACCCAGTGACCTGTTCTGAAGTGACAAAATTCTTGGACAAAACTGCTTTCATCAGTGACCCACACTTCCTAACATTCTTGGAGGGGCAGGTTACTGATGTCCTGCCTGCTTGCATAGGTGAAAGAGTTCACTTGTTCACTACAGGGACTAACTTCTTAGCCTACACGCAGCACAGATGCAGGATTGGAAATAGTACGAGTTTGATAATAATTTCAGGGCTGTCAAAGAGGATGGCCTGATATTTGGGAAGGCATTCTCCTATTAATTACAAGGAACCTGTGGTCTAAAAGTCCTTCTGACCTGACAGAGAGCCAGGACTTCTAGTTTCTGCCCTAAAATCAGTTTCGTAGCTTCTACTGTTAGCATAGCAGTAGCTGCTAGTGCTTTCAGGCAGGGCAGCCATCCGGCTCCTCCTCCATCTGGCTTTTTGAAAAGTATGCCACTGGGCAGAGCTCTTGTCCTAGACTTTGTGTCAAGATGGCCAAAGAAATGCTTCTTTCTTCTGACCTGTGAAGGAAGAAGGGTTTTTTTAAGTCAGGTATTTTGTCATACCATGCAGCAGGATTGACTCATTCACCTATTAGGTCAGTGAGACATAGCATACTCCCAGCAGGACAAGTCCTTTTGGACTTTGCCAAAATCAAAATTGCCCTCAATCTTGCTAGTAAGTCTTCACTTAGCAAGAAAGTAGGGGACACTGTGAGACAATTAGAAACACATCATTAATACTGGCCTTCAAAGTGACATGTCAGAGTGGGAGTAAAATTTCTCTGTGTAAAAGTTCCCTTGATCCCAACAGTGGCTATAGTTACAGAGGAAGGTGTCTTGGTTACTTTTCTCTTGTTGGTGAGACAAAATACTCAACACCCAAAATGAAGGAAGGAAAGGTTTATTTAGGTTACAGTTTGTGGAAGTTTCAGTCCTTTCTTGTCTGGTTCTGAGGCAGAGTGGCCCATGGCAGAGGCCAAATGTCCATGGTGGCAGAACACAGCAAAAAAAAAAAAAACCAGGGCAAAAGGGAGGAATGGCTGCAAGCAGCCTCTTTTTCTCATTTACCTTGTAAACAGCCTACCCCCACCCAGGGGGCGTGTAGCTCTCACACAGTCTCCATACCCTCCTCTTCCACAGGCTCAGGATGTGTACAAAGTAAGCACCTTGGCTTCCTGCTGAGTCACTCAGCCAAACCTCCAGACTCCTTCAGCGGACACAATGTATCAACCACAACATTTCACCCCTTGTCAACTTGGCAACCAGACATATTTCTTTAAACCAGTTTCCAGATACAAAGACATTATATTACATTAGAACCATAACATTGTGCCCCCTAAAGACTCATGCACATCCCTTTATACAAAAGGCATTTAGTCCATCTGCAAGAGTTGCCAAAGTCCACAGTTTCAGCATTGCTGAAAAGTCTGAGTCCCAAGTCTCCTCCAAGAGGTAAGACAAACTCTTTAGTTACAAGCCCTCCTACAAATGAAAATTAAACACTTCCAACATTTAAAGGCACAAAATAAACGTTACCATTCCAAAAGGCACCACAAAAGGTTTTCCAGAAAGGTAACTCAAAACAGAATGAAGTAATTAAATTGGCACAGACATGACATCCAGTGTTACACAGGATTTCTCAACAGAGATGGTAACATACGTGGATAGGAGCATTGTGGGTTCAGCTGGGCCCCTTCAGAGTAGGAAATGAAGATTCTGCTTTGGGAGCAGGCACAGGCAGCACCCCAGTGCCATGAGTCAGGCACAGTGGCAGCCTCACTCTCAGAGCAGGACCCAGGCAGTGGCTTGGGCCAAAGTCCTCACTTCTTGGCCTCAGTCATCCTTGGGTTTTCCCTTAGATGACTTGGGTGAGTTTTAAACATTGCCAATCCCAACAGCTATAATTTTAGGTTTTGCTTTTGAGCCTTCTCCAGTTTCTGAAGGCTGAACACAGAAAAGGCCATGCTCAGCATTGGGGGTCACAGGTGTCTGGGGTTCCATCTGTAGTTTCTTTATTAAACAGATGGGAGAGACCCATGTCCCCTGAGAGACGGGCAGGGATTCGAGGACAGGATCATCAAGGATACTTCCCTCTTCCTCAGGGGTCACCCTACATACTATAGTTTCTACCGTTTTCTGGAGAGAAAGGGTCATAAATGCCATCTAGGGAAAAGGACACACAGTATTTTGCACACAAAAAGGGGTAAACTGAGGTAGGCAGATACTCGGGCAGGCAACAAGTTACCAAAAGCTATTTTCCTAAGAAATGTTGAGAAAGTTGAGCACAGTATCATGGAAAACACAAACATGAGGTCAAAAAGCCACACAAACCTCTGGGTCACACACACGGTACCTAAACAGTCTGCAGCTGGGATAATGACAGTCTCTCTGGCTGATCTTTACTGACTTTTATCTACAAGGAGTGATAAAACAGGAAAGAGAAGAAAAAAAAGGAAGATAACCTTGAGGTAGAACCTATGGGCCTCTTAAGGCTGAGAAAAACACAAAAGCCATGAACTTCCCCCGCTTGCTTCCCCAGCCGCATGGTGGGGCACTCCAGGAAGATGTTCCTGATGCTGTGAGAATACTGCATTCCCTGGCCTAGAATGACAGACAGGAAAGAAGAAAAACACTTTCTGGCTGGCTGAGCTAAATATGTTACTGGGTGTTGGCATGCTGGAGGCTCCTTCTGAAGGTAATTTTTAGATTTTTCCTGTCCTTGGCAAAGAATTGGTTGAGACAAGAACAAATAATAGCAAACTTTTATTAAATGTAGGCTAAAAACCAGGCTCTATAGAGCACACTTGGGCCAAGAAAAGTAGGTAAGAAAAGAAATACAGTCTACAGCATGAGTGTGGGCCACCATGCCAGAGAGAACCAGTGGCCTGACTGCCTAATTTTTTTTTTTTTTTGGCATTGGGGCTCAAACTCAGGACCTTACACTTGCTATACAGGTGCTTGTGCTGCTGAGCTACAGCCCCAACCCCTGCTCAATTTTTCATTTCAAAAAATGGGTGTTTCTGTCCTACTGATGAGGACGAACAACAAAACAGAGGTAGATCCCCAGGTGATCAGGAACTTGGAGTTGGCAAGAGCTCTAATCATGACTAACGTATGAGAGAAAACAGGGAGAATTGACAATAAAGGCGAAAAGGAGAACTTCCAGTTTTCAAAAACGAGAATACAAGAACTCATTGCACACTCTGCTAATGAAAAGTGCCGTGTCTCTAACTGAGAGCTCAGTGTGGCTGGGGATGCTTAGCAATTTAGCAAGACTCTGTCTCAAAATTTTAAAATGAGGGGCTGGGGATGTAGCTCAATGCAAGGTGTTGGGTGCTACCAGGCTAATAATATTCCTTAGTTATTTTGGGCTGATCCTAGATCCACAATCTCCCAAATGAATGTACAGCAAAGGCTAAACAAAAGGGAGGAAATGGAACGATTTTAGGGCTCCAGGAGAGTCAAAGCACTGTTACAGAATTCAAGATTCTCTCAGGGCTAAGACCAAGACCTTCTCCGTGTGGCTTATACTTATTTAGTTATCAGAAAAGTAAGGAGAGTACTCAAGAAGAGCAGAATCACTCAAGGACTTCTCCAAGTAAGGTGTTAAATTAATCCACCTAGCAGTGAGATGTCTAAGGCTACAGTTTTTATCTAGTTGAGATCGGATCCAGGTGGCCTTGGCTGCGATCTTGTCTTATCCTTTGAGGCTTTTCGGTTTCACTGGCCACTACTGGCCTCAGTAGGGATCAGCAACTCACAGAGGTTCACTTACTGTGAGTCCACTGCCCATCTCCAGACAAGGAGCCTAGACTTTGGACAGACTCACAATTAAACATGAAAAGTCAATTGGCTAATTTAAGGACTGCTCAGGGCTGCTTCCTAACGGTCTCCATCAAAGTTTAATCTCCAGTGCTGAAATAAATTACAGAAAGAAAGCAACCTAAGACACAAGAAGGAAGCATGGAGAGAAGGAGCTGGGAGAGCACACCACTCTCTGGACAAACCAACCATTTATTAGGCCCTAAACCAGAACTCAGGTAGAACTAGAGAAACTTGTCTCCCTCCTGTTTACTGGGTGACTACAATGAGAGAATGGGTGTTGTGGATGAGAGAATCCAAGCTCCTCGCATGTCCAAGCAAGAAAGGAAGAGCTCAGTGTCTCCACTCAGCTGCATTTCCAGGCATCCTGAGGCATCTAATGCCCGTGTCTTACATTTTAAAAACTGCTGATGGCCTCTACATGACTGCATTTAGGAGTCCTGATTTTCTGCTATCAGTAAACCTTACAGGAACAGCCCAAGGGTGAAGGACCAGGCCAGCACCTTTAGAGTGCCTGGGGTGATGTTGTGAATCCAGGACACCAAAGTGGACAGGAAGGCCCCACTGGAGCCTGAGGGGCAACAGCTTGGTGACCTCAGGCTCCCAGAGGCTTCTTCCCAGCCTTCTGCTTCTCAGGAACAATGTGGGGACCTCCTACTCCTCTGCTGACCCTTTGTCTTTCTGCTTTCCTTTGTCTTCTCATGTATGTATTTTAATTCCAAACTCACTACTCAGCCATGATCGTCTTGTTAGTCTGTGTTTGCAGTACCCAGTGGTTATGTTCACGGTTGGTAAAGGGTACAGGCACATAATACATCAAACATTTTGCTTCTACTTCCTGTGCCCTCCAACTTCACTCTCTCTATCTCTTCCTTACAATATGCTGCTTTCCTTTTGTTTTAAAATATTAGTAATTTCAGGGAGATGTAAATACACACTTTGCATTTCCAAACATGTGCAACCATCTACTTTATGTGGAGTACTACTCTTATTAGGAGACAGACACAGCACCTGGTTCCTAGGGTAACAACACAACATAGATGCACCAGCTCCTAGTGTTGACTGCAGAGCTGAGGCCCGTGGGCACAACACACCAGTGAGACCTGCGTGTGCACAGAGTGGGGCTGCACAGGGTCTCACTGAAGACACTCACTACAGAAGGAGAAGGCTTCATTTGTCGCAGAGCTTTGAGGATTGTGGGGCTGTAAGGCTTCAGGATCCTTGGCAGCCGTAGACCCAAGTGGGCTTGCCTGCTGCCCTGGTGGGGCTGCTAATGTCAGCATTCACAGACTCCTGTCATCTCAAGGACTGGCCAGCCTGGGATTCGCTATCATCCATTCACCTGAGAGCCCCGCTCCAGGGCAGAGGCTGTCACTGAGAACCACACAATCATAGCTCTTTCTCTTATTAGAAACAGGAGAAGCGGTTGGTTCAGAGCTGGCAGAGGCCAGAGCTTGTCTGGGGAGAAAGAGCTTGGCTTTGAGCTGAGTTCCAACCACATGGCCACCTCCACCGTGAGGGTGGGGAGGGTCTTTCAGCAAAGAAGAACAGACCCTAATAGAGACAGAGCGAGTCCCTCAGGCCTCACCTCTCTGCCTCAGGTCTCAGCCCCATCTGTGCCAACGGCAAGGATTAAGTGCTGAGGAAAGGACTTTCTGAAAGAGGGGCTCATGAGACTCAGCACACTTTTTCCAAACCATCTCACTGTATGGGATGGCGGCTCTTAGCATATCATTTTTAAGATAGAATAATTCTAGTTTTAATACAAGCCTCAAAATGTGTCTTGAGAAACATCCCAGGGGGGTTGTAAAACGTTAACTTTGCAGTCAACTTTGCCCTGGAGTGCTTCTCCAAAAACAAAGAACACCCAGGCCCAGATAACCACCTATCACCCTGCCTGGGTTGTTTCATCCCTTCCCTGGCCCTAGATAAGCGTAACCATAAAGGAAATGTATGGTTATCTATAGGGAGGCACACAGAACAGAGTGTGGAAAGTATCATTGTGATTGGGCTCATGACTGGGGCCTGACTCAGTGACATGGGACAAGGAAAACACCTATGTCAATGGCTGCAACATTCGGATCTGTTACCATGGAAACCAAAGGTGTATTTAAGGTGGAAACAAAGGCCAGCTGCCCACGTTCCTGACCTGCAAGTCAGGGATGTGGTGACCAGTCTAAAATTTAATAAACTCTATTTGCCCTAAATAGAGCTCTTCTGTCTTCTGTGGAATTCAGCCTGTTTGCCGCTACATCATCTGCAGGCGGGCAGCGTGTGATGCCGAGCCAGGAACCACTTTGTCTTGTCCAGGCCCCTCGGTGTCAGGAATGTTATGTAAGATCCAGTAGTCTGTGAGGGCTTCTCTGGGGAGCTCAGAAGAGTAGAACGCTGATACCTATGGTGGTAAATTTGGTGGTTGTTCTATTCCCAAGACCTGGTATTACAGGCATTTGCTTCCATTGCTGGACCCACACCTGACACAAACCTAGAGGGAAAACATGACTCTGATGAGAGTGCTGTGATGTGTTGCAAAGTGAGTCAGCATCCAGGGGACCCCCACCAAATTCAAAGAGGCAGCCTCAGCGTGGGAAGAAGCAGGCTGTGTTATGCAGGAGTGAGGCCCCAGTGCTAGCAGATATCAGAGATCTGGGAGAGGAGGAACGCCAGCTCTGTGTGTCAGCAGTGCCAGCTGGACTTGCTTGCTGGTTGCTCAGAGCCCTTGACGAAGCATGGCCTAAGAAGCAGAATCTAACTGCTCTATGACCAGAGGTAAAGGCCGCCTAGAAATGGTTACTGAGGGCTGAACTTCTGAGGACTGCTGCTTGCAGGCAGCACCCAGAACGTGTAGCCCAGGTAGAGTGATGGAGCTATTTTTAGGTACTCAGTCGAAAACGACACAGAGGAGGAGAGAGATAAACAGCAAGAGATAAAAGTTTAATGCGGCACGGAGGGAGTCAGCACAACAGCTGTGCTGGCTCTCTGAAGACAAAGGACAGGGTTGGAGCTTATATGCACTCTGAGAGGAGGGGGCACAGGGTAGCTGACGTAGGCTGCTCAGCCTAACGCGCTGAAGAGGGATTGGGTCACTGTCGGGGCATGCAGGCTTTGGCAAAGGCAGCTGGGAAGAAGAAAGTACAGGGGTTTCTGGGAAAAGAGGAGCTAGGCACCATTATGACTCAGCGTTGCACCTTCGCCCATGAGGACTGAGCGGGTCTCAGCCGGGGACCTATCATTCTAATCTCTTTGGTGTTAAAGGGCGCCGTTAGTCTCTCTGGCTACTTCCTGCTGGACGGGGGTGGTATGGGGCCTAAAGGAGAGGAGCATGGGTCTGAAGGGCCCATTCCACCTGAGTCCATGAGGTGGTGATGTCGCTCAAGAGAAGGATTTCTTTGGTGGCAAAAGCCTGTTTTCTGGCCTGGATGAATTGTGCAAGGAGCCTGAAGACACAGGGAGCAAGAAGCAAAAGAAAATTATTATGGTAATCAGGGGACCCGTGGTAGGCACTGAGATATGGGCCTAGGTACCTAGGGAGCCCCACCATGATGACCAGTGAGAAGTCTCAGCTGTATGTCAGCTGCCAGTGTTTGGAGCTTTTGTATTTGGTATTTGAGAATAATAGCTCAAGCTGGTCCTTAACCCTCTTGTCTCCGTTGCGAAGGCCAAGAAGATGTCAATACTGAGTAATACTGGAGCTAGGGCTATAGCCCTGTTGCTTTGTGTGATGTGTGGTTTACAACGATGTGTGAAAGCCTTGTTGTTTGTTATTAGAGAAACGTGGGGCCAGGAATCCGACGGTGCATGTGGCAGCCCAGTGAGCAGGAAGATGGGAGTAGGCTCCATTACCACAAACGAAGAATGTGTTCTGATCTTGGATTTTGAGGATTTAGTTGGAAATGGTGTATATAGGCAGTTAAGTTTGCCATGAATAGGTTAGGGAGATTATTTGAAATGGTGTGGCCATGGGTACAGTGTAGGCACGTGAGATTAAGAGGTCAGGGTTGATCTTGAGCAATTTGAAGGGGACCTATAATTGGGTATGAGGTACTATTTGGCCTAAGGTGTGAATGGTTAAATATTATTGGTTGTACCCTGTAAACATCGGCCGAGAAAGGCTGACATAGCCAGCAATCAGGGTAGGAATAGTTAGTGCCCTTTTGAAGCAAAGTATAGGTTATATTGAGAATTTGAGTCATTGTTAGCAGAAGGGGTTGTCTTAGTTTTTTTGTGGTGTACTCTGTTGGGTGAGTGTATTTGTTGTTTGTAGAGGTGTGATGAGGGGGGATTGTGATGAGTTTTGGGATTAATGTTTTCTTGATGGTGAGAAATTGGTATCCCCAACCTGGTCCTCTGTCAATGTATAACGTGAAGCCCCATCTCTGGGCCTTGGAAAAACTGAAGTTTTTCTTTTATGGTGAATAGGAGCTGTCCACTGCACCCTTAATGTGGGATTTGGGCTTCCTTCAGTCCAATTGGTTTGGGTTATTGTCTTTGGAACTTTAGGTTATGGCCAATCGGCTGCTGAGTGTGTGGTGAGGGTGAAGTGTATAGTTTTGGCTGAGGTTGAGTAGGGGTGGGTGAGATGGGTCTGAGGAATTGGAATAAACAGCCAAGAAGAGAGGTCCACATGTTAGGGAGTTTCACTGCAGAGTAACCCGCTCTCTTCTGAGTGGTGGTGTTTGTTCAACTGCCATCTATAAACCAAGTACTAGTGGCAGTAGAGAGAGGAGAATCATGTGTGGGGGAAAGGAGTAGAAGTCAATTGGAGAACAGCTGTGCATTTATGTAGGGGACCTGTCTCTGTATCTGTCATGGGAGTAGGTAATAGGGTGACTGGATTGAGGAAGTTGCTAGTTGAAATTGTGACAGTGGGATCCTGTATTAGAGTTAGATGTACTTGTTGTAGGCATGATGGAGTCATTAGAGCTGGGAGTGTTTTGTGAGAGTTTAAGTCAATTAGTTGATGTGGTGAGTAGACTGTGATTGTTGTCCTAGGGTGAACTTTTTGGCTTCTTGTGTCAGGATGGCTGCTGCTGCCAATGTCTTAAGGCAAGGAGGCCATCCTCTAACTGTAGTGTCTAGCTGTTTTGAGAGATAGGCCACTGCCTGGAATGAGGGTCCCTTATTGTGCCCTAATACTCCCATTGTATTGTCTTTATCTGCTGTGGTGTATAGAATAAAGGGTATAGTGGGATTAGGAAAGGAGAGTGCAGGAGCCCTAAGCAGGGCCTCTTTTAGTGTTGTGAAGGGGGTATCAATTGGCATGGTGGGGTCTAGAGGTTTTGAAGGAGACCTTTTAGAAGCTCAGTATAGTGGTTGAACTAAAGAAGCAGAGTTGAGGATCCAGAGGTGGAAAAAATTTGCTAGGCCTAGGAAAGACAATACCTGCTATTTTGTAAGTGGTGTCTGCAAGTCATAGAGGAGAGCTTTACAGTCAGAGGTTATGGAGTATGTAGTGGGTGTAAGTGTGAGGCTTAGATATTTGACCTTTGGTGAAGCAATTTGAGCTTCAGGGAAACCCTGTATCCCCTACTGCAGAGAAAGTTAAGTAAGGCACTTATGTGTTGTATTGTTATGGCATAGCAGGGGTAACAGAGTAGAAGGTCAGCTACATATTGAATGAGCGTGCTAGGCTGTACATTTATAGCTGCAAGGTCATTGGCTTGGGCTTGTCTAAAAAGGTGAGGCCTATCTCTGAATCCTTGGGATAACATGGTCCGTGCTAGTTGAGTGGATTGAAAGGCGTCTGGATCTGTCCACGTAAACATGAAAAGATCTTGGCATTGGGGATGTAAAGGAATAGTAAAGAAAGCATCCTTTCAATCAAATACTGAGAAGTGAGAGGTTGAGGAGAGAATATGAGAGAGGAGAGTGTAAGGGTTTGGGACTACTGGATATATAGAGAGGATAGCCGCATTGACAGCCTCAAGGTCTTGGACTAATCTGTATGTGCCATTAGGCTTTAGTACAGGTAGGATGGAGGTATTGTAAGGAGAGTTAGTTGTTTTGAGAAAATAATTAGAAAGGAGTTTACGGATATGAGGTTTGGGTCCCCTCAGGTGTTTAGGGCTATTGGATACTGTGAGACGCAAGGGAAGGTTGAGGGGTCCTTAAGACATGTTAGGACTGGAGTTGTGTGGGTGGCATGGGTGGATTAAAGGTGTTTCAGATGGTGGGATCTACTAGAGTCATTGGGAGGGGGAGATCACGAGCAGGGCAGTTGGAGGTAGCAGCTGGGATTGAAGTATCAGAGCAGTGTGAAGAATGAAAGTGTAGAAGTTTAGTTTTTGTAATGGGTCCCTGCCCAGAAGAGCAACCGGATAGGCGGGAACAACCAAAAACATGTGTGTAAAGAAAAATGTGTCAGATTGGCAAGGAATGAGACCTGTCTGTAGAGGTTGAGATGGCTTTCCGTCAACCCCCACAATGGAGAACTGTGACTGTGAACATCGGCCCGCAAATTCAGGAATGACACTATATGTGGCCCTCGTGTTGACAAGAAAAGAGAGTGTTTTACCTGAGATGTCTAGTGAGACTTGGGGTTCCGAGAGAGTCACCTTGGTGGGGGCCATGGACCCTGAGCTCTGTCAATCTCCAGTGGCGAATCCAAGCAGGTTGGTTGGTGATGAGTCTGAGAGCAAAGCAATTGTTATTGGTTCCTGTGAGGGCAGGGAAGTAGATGACTTACCCGCTGCCTGGAGGACAGGGCAATCGATATTCCAGTGGCCCTCTTGTTCACAGGTAGGACATGGCTCCAGCGGCAGCTTTAGGTTTGGGCAGGTTCTTGCCCAGTGTCCGTGTTGAT
This sequence comes from Dinomys branickii, assembly GCA_004027595.1. Lineage (NCBI taxonomy): Eukaryota > Metazoa > Chordata > Mammalia > Rodentia > Dinomyidae > Dinomys > Dinomys branickii. The sequence continues at coordinate 19,686 of PVLD010025810.1, forward strand.
CGCATTTGAGGCATCATCCTGGGGAGGGGGCTTGGGTCTGGTTAGTCTCGGTGGTCCCCTTTTCTTGTGGTGTGTCTCTCCGACCCCTGAGTGCTGCTGCAAAGAACTGGCCTTGAAATTTAGTTTGAAGTCTTATTTTCTCCAGATCATGTTTAGCTTGTAAGTTTAATTTATCTAATGCCTTTTGGTGAGATAATTGCTCTCTATTATTATAGACATGGAAGGCCATATCTAATACATCTTTTTGTGGGGATTGAGGGCCTAAATTGGACGTTTTTAGTTTTACTGTCAGTGTCAGCCATCTGGATGAGTCACAGTCACTGCTTGACCAAGTTGCTTTCTTTGAAAGCTTGGGGGACACTTTCTATACCATGAAATTGACAATAATGAATTAATCTAAAATACCTTGTCTTATTTTTGAAAACTTAGCCTTCTGACAGTGGCTAGTGTAAACATATCACAATATAAAATCAATTTTGATGATATTTTGATCAGCTGGCAACTTGGCAGAAGCAAATCTCCAATGTAGATAATATCTATCTACAAACTAAATTAGATTACAGATAATTGCTTCAAAAATAAAAAAAAAGAAGAAAAATTTGTTGAGCTCAAATAGAACAGCTGTTTACATATTGGACAGAGAAACAAACAAACAAAAACACATACACAAGACAATTTGCTTATAAATTCAGAGTTCATTCAAATATATCCTTGGTTGTAATTATAAAACTAGTCAGAACTTTAGTTTTGATAGGTCAGTTAGCAGAGATCTCCCATAAAAAGAATCTGGAAAATATAAAAACCTTTTAACTGTAGTTAATATAGTTTTAGTATTTCATTCTGTCCCAAGAATACCAGCAAATTCCATGTCCTTTCTATATCTTCCAGCTTAGACATCATCCTCATACACTGTCACATACTCAGACCTTCCAAGTGCTCCTGTGATCTCTCTAAGACTTACTACAATTCATGTTAATATTACCACTTATGTAGACTGTTTTTATATCGATGGGAAAAGAATTTTGTAATGGGTGTCTCTTGTCTACTACAGCTTGGGCAGCAAGCCATAAAGTACCCTTTTGTGCAGGAGAGAGGAGGAGATAATGTTGGGTAAAGAGGGGGGGCTAGTGTCTGTAGAAGGGGAGGAGGTTGATAAGGAGGGTGAAGTGGGCTGTGTATTTAGCTTTGGATAGTAGGGGCCCAGCCTGAGGCTGAAACCAGAACAGTGTCCGAGTGTGCAGGTGGGAGGGGACCAGTGGGCAGTGCAGGGGCAGCAGTGTGCTCCAGAACCAGGCCCAGCAGCGGCTCAGAGGCTGGGTGGCGGCTGCAGTGGGAGCCTGGAGAGCTGCAGCTCCCGGAACAAAGGCAAGCACAATGTGGGAGGGGACGCGAGAGGAGAGCATGGGGGGCAGAGCAGCAGAGCCTGGAGGGGGTACGTGGCGGGGGGGGGGCGTGGGCTGGGCAGAGGGAGGAGGCAGGAGGGATGCAGGGCATGTCTGCAGCTCACAGAAAGCGTGGAGGTGTTTTTCCCACTTGCTGTCTTGGTAGCAAAAGTTATCTAAGTCCCTCAGCAGAGAAAGATTAACCTCTTTGCCCTGAGGGTTTGTTTTAGCCCAAGAGTATCTAAGTGCCTTAAAGGCATGAGAGGAGTGTTTCTGTTGCATAAAGATTGATTATTACCCATGTCGAAGTCAAATTGAGATAGTGAGCTGGGGGAAAGTGATGTCATAAATCAGGGGAGAATCGTCACCCTCCAGTAAAATATGACCAAGAGAGGCCCCACAAGGGGGGGAGCAGTCCCGAAGGATGAGTAGGGAAGGGAGAGGTCATGAATCAGAGGAGAGTCGTCACCCTCCAGTGAAGTATGACCCACAAAGGGGGCCGAGTGAGTCCCAAAAATGAATTCACCAGTTGTCACCGGGGAAGACAAAGGGGAGATCCCGTAGGATGTAGAGGTCCTGGAAAGACATAGCAAGGTCCCAGAGGATGAGGAGTTGTCCCAGCGTGGCTACGACTTTGAGACAGGTACCCTGAGAGTGAGAGGGAGGGCTCACCTTGAAAGCTGATGAGATGAAGGTTGGTGTTGGATGTCTGCTACAAACGCAAGGCAAGATGACTCCTCAGTCCCAGAAAAAGAGAGAGAGCAAGAGAAAGGGAAGGAGTGGAGAGGGATGGTCCATAGGTCGGGGGAGGGGATTAGATTGGGGGATAGATTCCCCCAGGAGACTAATAACCCCAGACCTCAGCAAGTCATGGCACCAACTGATTGAGCTACTTTTAGATACTCAATCGAAAATGACACAGAGGAGGAGAGAGATATAAACAGCAAGAGATAAAAGTTTAATGCGGGCACGGAGGGAGTCAGCACAACAGCTGTGCTGGCTCTCTGAAGACAAAGGACAGGGTTGGAGCTTATATGCACTCTGAGGGGAGGGGGCACAGGGTAGCTGACGTAGGCTGCTCAGCATAATGTGCTGAAGGGGGATTGGGTCCCTGTTGGCTCATGCAGGCTTTGGCAAAGGCAGCTGGGAAGAAGAAAGTACAGGGGTTTCTGGGAAAAGAGGAGCTAGGCACCATTATGACTCAGCATTGCCATGAGGAGTGAGTGGGTCTCTGCTGGGGGACCTATCAGACTGGAGAGAGATCACTGCTCACTGGCCGTGTTCCCATGGAAAACTCCCCATTCCACAGTAGTTGTTACTAACTGCTCAGGCATGACTGTGAGAAGCCGTGACAGTTTAGATTGTCAGTGCCCCCCAAAAGCTCATGCACTGACGTCGTGGTTCCCAGGTAGCGGCAATGTTGGGAAGTCAGGATGGTTCATCTTGATACACTCGACAGACACAAGGTGACTGGTAAAGCACATTTGGGGGAGCATGTAGGTAGGTCCTGGCAGTGTGACCTCCATCCCTGGTCCCTGCCTTGCTGCCTCTTCCCAATGTCTCTGCTTCCTGGTTGCCATGAGTTGAGCATCATTTCTTCTCTGCGTTTTTACTCTGAGGTCCCTGCATTGCAGTGAGCTGGGCATGGACTGAAATCTATGAAACTGTGGGCAAAAACAATCCTCTCCTCCTTCAAGTAGGCTGTGTCCACTATGTTGTCACAAAAGCACAAAAGTTATCAATGTGGAAAACTGTAACCCAAGGATGTGGCGTCACTGCTATGACTGCAACTGACCAGGTGTCTCAGAAGCACTTGGAACTGGATTTCGGGAGGGGTTAGAAGAGAAGCTTCTGGGCTGGAGGAGCTCCAGAATGGTGTAGGCATGGCTTGGTGGGGGTTCCGGTGGGAGCTCAGAAGACCAGAACACTGATGAAGTGCGGATAGTAAGGACCTGTTCCTGCAGTTTCAGGGGTGAAGCAGGACTATCCTGAGAACGTGACTGGAGGAGCTGTGTGTCACATTCTGGCAGAAAATGTGTCTGTACTTCACGAGTACTCTAAAACTTCATGAGTCTGAGTTTAAAG
>PVLD010025811.1:0-11803 GCA_004027595.1 Dinomys branickii
GGAGAGAGAAATAAAAGGAATAAGGATAGGAAAGGAAGAAGTCAAACTATCACTATTTGCAGACGACATGATACTATACATGGAGGATCCCAAAAACTCCACAAGAAAACTCCTGGAATTAATTGACAAATTCGGCAGCGTAGCCAGATACAAAGTCAACACCCAAAAATCAATAGCATTCCTGTACACGAACAACAAATAGACTGGGAGAGAAATTGAGGAAACCATACCTTTTACAATAGCAACCAAGAAATTGAAATACTTAGGAATCAATCTAACAAAGAATGTGAAAGATTTATTCAGGATATGCGATTTAATAGCACTAAAACTTGAACCAAAATGATCAACTTGTTCTATTTTCAAATGATATTACTTTATCTCCCCTGTCTTGGAATAAAATAGAATCAGAATATAATGTTTAAAAGTTTTAGAAGAGGATGTAGAATAATATGTGTATTTCTCAGATTGATGTATTCAGCTTAAAATGGTAAGTAATTTGTTTGAATTCATATAATTAGAATCTTTAAAACTGAAATTAGAACTCAAACTGTAGTTTTTTTTCACTATCCTCTGTTGCTTCCTATTAATTTTTATACTGTATTTCACATTATACTTCAGGCTTACTCACTTATCACCTAAAATATGATATTCAGTTTGATGCCTAAACTTAAAATCTTTCAGTCAAAATGATACACAAGCATACACCTATTTCTCTTCTTCTGTATAAGAATCCATTAAGTGCCAATAAGGGAATGGAAAAAATATATAAACCCACAGTACCAAACAATGGAAGGATGGAGATTTCTATTAACTTTCTACAAGGCAGGATTTCATGGGTTAATAAAATGAAGAGAGAGAACCAAACACTAGAATATGTATGGAGGACCATGTAGTTAAATAAATTTGATATCTCAATAGAAATCTGTAATAATTAATTGAAAATAAAAGTTTTACCATTAAATGGTGAACTATCATTGACATGCTACAGATGTTAATTATTAGAAAAATTTTAAAAATTAAAATGTCTTCCTCAGCATTGCCTCCTCCACAGAGCATGGGAAATGAGGCAGATGTATATATATAAAAACTCCTTAATACCAAAATTACTTAACTAGAAGTGATACAGAGCATTAATTATGCCAGAAAAGGTGTGATTTCTCTGTTGATTGATTGATTTTCAAACTCACATAAATATGAAGAAAATAAAAACTAAGAATAATAAAACTAAACTATTTGCTTTGATAGTAATTTATTTGCAGTAGTGGAAAGTGGCACTATCTCATTAAGACAACTTTTGTCATTAAATGATACTATAAAATCTAACTCATTTAATTTTAACTAGCAACTAAAATCAACATTATTTGTCATCCATGTACTCAGTAATGCTTTTACCAGTTATACTTACTTTTTCTATTTTAAATTGTACTGATATGAGGGAAAAGTACTTTAGCTTTTGTCCCAAGAAATACCCAAATCATATACATAAACATATGAACCAGGTGAGAAGCTGTATTACCAGCTTTCTCATTAATACTCACTTTAAGCCCTTGCCTCACTCTGCCGCCCAAAAGAAGCTGTGGTGTCATCAACTTTTCACTTTTCCAACAGTTGCCCTCCTTGCAAAATCTGTTTTAAAATATCCATTCCAAGCCCGCAAGAGATACAAATATTCTTTCTCACTTTCTCTACCTTAAAATATTGCTAACTTTCTGTCAATAAGTTTCTTTACTGCAATACATTTTAAAAGCTTAGACTTGCATGATCAAGAGGTATTTCTGTTAGTCTTCTGGAAATTGATCTTTGATACAATGTGCAACTGAAGTCTTCAGAAATTATCAGTCATTGAGTAAATGATTGTTATGTACTTGGTATACATTAGGGATTCCAGGAAGATTTTTGCTACCTGAGCATAAAAATGAAGTCTCAGTCTACAATTAGATCATCCTAGAACCAATAATTGTCAGGCATGGGGAACTTATAAACCAATTGTTCTATGGTTTTATCACTTTTTTGTTAATCATAATGCTTGGTTACAGGTGTACTTTATAATTTGGAAGTAATAAATTAGACTCACAAGAACTTCAGGTGATTGGCTCATCTTGAAGCTCATTTTTTCTGTTAACCATTCATTTGCCTTTCTCCTAATCAGACATAATGGTACTAATTTAGAAGAGTGGTGCATATAATTATAGACATTCTTTTAGTCTTGGAGATATATTTTTGCTGATCCATCCAATTTAGTGGTATGCAATGCTGAAATGACTGGATAAATTTGTGGTGTAACTTGAGGCCATGGAATACAGCACACAGCACTGGACTATAACAGATAATTCACTTTCATTACTATTAAGATTCAGGCAGCTGGTCAAATCTCCCTAGGTCAAGTTAATGTTTCACGCTTATCTGGATCCATGCATGTGCCCTGTAGTTTGAGAAATAGTCCAGCCTCTTAGGAAAATAGTCCAGCTCTTACAAATCAGAGCCAAGATGATTGATATTATAATAGAAAAAGATATCCTTCAGTCTTACGTTCATGCAAACTTACCAGGGATTGAAATGGACAATCACACATTAATTTTAGGCTTGAAATTATTCCTATTACTTATCATCAATTATATGTGGACTTTGAAGCTGCTTAAAAAGTAGAACTAATTGTTGCTCACATTGATGTGATTGTTGTCTACAGAAACTAATGCTGAACTTAAAGCATTGAAGGCCCTTGAGAGAAAAACCATTTTACCCTCCTCACTGCTGGATTTAAAAAAAAAAAGATGTCTGGCTAGGACTACCATAAAATTATTATTCTGACTTTCTCAATGAGAATACAGATTCAGAGAGCTTGACTAAGTTGCCTTAAATCATCAGAGGGTTACAATGGAATTGAGTCATATGTGAAATAGTCATTCTAAATCAAAATTCATCATTCTTTATTCACATCAAAACGTGGGAAATCATTTCCTGAGTAGGTTTAGAAAACTAATTTCTCTGCCTAGAAGTTAAGTTAGGAGGAATTTATAGAAATGTAATACATGTAATTTACTGACATATGTTCTACAGTCTTAATACAATTCAAAAGCTTTACATATATTGCCTAATAGAATTTTCATTTAAAACTTTCACCATATATATCATTTAGATATTTGGGCACTTTGTGCACATTCTCCCTCTCTCCTGGCAGCGTCCTGCTATGGGAAAACTCAGAGTTATTCTGAGTAGGTGTAATGCTGCAAATGGCAAGTGGAGGATTTGAAAGTTGAGAAGTATGATGATAATTCAGCAGAGATAAAGGTATGTTAATTGCAAATTTAGGATAACAAATTTAAGAATGTACATTTCATATGAAACTCTTGTCATATACAAAGAGGAGAATGATTCTTGTAATCAGGAATATTTTCAACAGATTGTATCTTGTTAATCAAGGGTACAGAAACTTCTGTTGTTGAAACCTGAGTTTTTATTACAGCAAAATTACAATATTCATGTTCATAATTTCACACCTTCTTCAAGCACATAGCACCACTCCATCAAAGATCAACCACAGATACAGATCCTACCAGCTGATGTGTTAGTCATTTTCCATTGATGAGAAAAAATCTGACATCCACAATTTAAAGGAGGAGATGTTTAAATTGGTTCATGATTTTAGAGGGTTCAGTCTATAATCATTCAAATCTCAGGCAAAAGTGCCATGGAGGAAGGTTTTGGCAGAGGAAAACTGCTCTATCAACTGCAGGCTTGAAGCAGAGAGAAGGGGGAAGCCAGGGACAAGAATACAAACCTCTAAGTCACTGCTTTAGTGGCCACTTCCAACCAGCCCTCAACTCCTAACAGCGCATTCAGCCATGGCCTCATCAATGAATTAATTCAATGAAGAGTATACAGTCCCCATGAGCCAATCACCTTCCAAAGGACCCAACTCTGAACAAATGGGTCATTTGGAAACATTTTTTATGTAAAATATAATATTCCACCCCTGGACCACTAAAAGGCTTGTTCCTATCTCACTATGCAAAATGCATTCAGTACATCTCTAAGAACTGAAATGTGTTGAATCCAATCAACAGAACTTCTGAACTAGATTATATCAAGGATAGACAGAAAAGATAGCAGTGGGAGTTCATGAGTTAAACATTCTCTGTGCGATAAATTTAGGCTAATATATGTATCCCCCAGGTTATCAGTCTTTTGCAGAGAGGCTATGTCCCTATAGGAGGAAAGCAGGTCTTAAGCATGGATAAAGCAATCAGATTTTATGGTAGCAATATTATTTAAAATGCACTGCATTTATGAAGAAAAAATTTGGGCTTCTAAAACAGAGAATGTATGTGTGCATATATGATGGGAAGAGAAAAATGAAAATTATGCAAAGAAGAAAAATACTGAGAAAAAGAGATTAGACAGTTTATATAATTTTCCTAAGTTTTCCATCTTTTTTGTGGTCTAGTAGAAATTTGAATTGAGGATTGATGCTGAAGTCCCTGACCCATAATTCCTCTAGAATTTCTATCACCAACCTAATTCTCAGAGCAAATTATTATGTGCACTCCTCTTTCTCCCTCTAAAGCATTTTTAAATAATTTCCCTTAGGTTTCTATGATTCTGTGTATCCTACAAAAACAATTATTATTATCAAATACAGTGGTACTTGCTTCCTTTCAGAAAAAATAAGTTTACAAAGAAGTGTTTGGCAAACGTTTGCTTCCTTTCACAAACTTCACATCATGTGATGAACACAACAAATGTCATCTTCCCCAGATGAACATGAACCCAGCCATCTTACTCAGATCTATGAAATGTTAAGTTTGTCAACAAAGGTACCACTGTGTTTATTTACATGTTACATAACTATACTATAATTGCCTTATTAATTCATAGGCTCAAAGTTTGGATTCACTCATTTTTTAAATTCCTAAAATATTATAGTCCTCAATCAGTTTTGCAAATCAGATGTGGTTATATGAATAAACTATGTTCTACAAACTTTCAATCATTTGTTACACAGGTTAAAAATTATTGAAAATTCTAGTCTATGCTTATTGAAATGCAATTAGTAAGTTTAAGAATTATTTCTTGGCATAGAGAGATTAATGTTATCTGTTTTATGATGACATTTAAATGTGCTTTGTGTAGTAATTAGTATCAAAAAAGTAAGGAATGAGACTTTTCATCCATCATTAGGAAAATGGACTGTTTCAATATTAATTACATACAAATATTAATATTTTGAGCCTGTTTATTAGGTTTAATAAATATTCCCTGAAGTTGTCTTGCATTTATTTGTTGGTAGCTTCCTACAAGATTTTTGACGTAGCACACTTTCAAAAAGTGACTATTCTTATTTTTCAAGTACTACTCTAAAGAAAATTCAAGTAATGTATGCAAATCTTGGTGCTATTCAGATTCAAATTAGAATTTCTTTTTTGATAAACATTTCTTGTATACAGTATACTGTTTCATTTTTTTCTAAATTCATTCTGCCAACCTGTGTCTTTTTGATAGAATTTAGACAATCCACTTTGAATGTTATTGCTGAAAGATTTTGATCCAGTCTTGTCATTATATTATTTTCCTATTGTTGACTTCCTTTTATGCTCTTCTGCTTAACTGTACACACTGCCTGGTGCATTCATTCTATTCAACTTTTGACATTCTTCACTTTATTTTCTCTTTATAGGATACCACTTAGAATTATTTTAAATTCTCATTTTGTGGTCATAAATTTCTGAAGATGCTCTTTATTATAGAAAGAGCTTGTTCATCTATCAATTTTGGGAGATAGTTTTGCAGGATATATCAGTATGGATTAATAAAACGTGATTATAGGAGTAAAGATAGGGTAGGGGATGGGGAAATAAACATGCATAATTTGAAAAATTAATCTTTGGATGATGAGAAGGAGTTGGCTCTGCATAAATGTGGTTTTCTGTCCTTGGGCAGGACTTCTACCCATCGGCCAGCGCTAGAAATTTCCAAAGATGGCTTGACAGTGAAATCTAGTGAAGCCTATAATTTTTATTGCTTAAGTAAATGCTATGCAAAGATTTAACTATGAAATATATTTTTCTTGACACCTTTACTTTGATATAAAAAAATCAAAAGAATGATTATTAACCATGGATTTCTAATTTTGTATGAATTCCCTCTTTTCTATTTACAATTGAAATATTGTAATTATAATGCTTTTAACATTTTACACTATTTTGTGCACTTATTCCAAAATAAAATGATATATAATGCATACAACCTCTATTAGTACCTTACTTTGATCTAGAAAATGGTGCTTGCTCTTTGGTACAGGCTCAAGAAATGGATTTTACAAGTGCTCCAAATAGTTCTGTGGGTGGGGGTAAAGAGATATTAAAGGAAGAGTAAAGACATGAGAGGAAAGAATGGAGTTATCTCATGTATGGTTATGGATTCCCTATGGGGGATGTTTTCACTATGCATACCTAAAACGTACCAATAAAATTAATTAATTAAAAAAGAAAAAAACAATTCTTCAATATTGTTCACAGAATTACTTGAAAAATTTCCTTAAGTGTCTTCAGATCAACTTTTTTTCATCCGGTTCCAGCAAAAAGAGATTTCCTAGCTATTGTAAGAATTACTTCTCTTGATAAATACATTAGCTACATCTGGATCATGAACATAATAAGTTCATGAATTTCCAAGTTACACTGACAGGTGCTAAAATATTCTTTGTGATTTAAAAATGTTTGTATTTCCCAATTATATTCTTAATAAAATTAAAATATCACCAAAATCACTCTTGTTATGTCTGGAAAAGTGTTATGTGAAATTATATTGTGATGCTTTTGTACTTCATTGAATTTTGCCTCATGAATCATCAGACTTTGGCACTCATCTGAACAACTTCTTATAATATCAAGTACTCTTCTCAATATTTATTGGACTAAAATTTCTCTATGAGTAAATGTTTTATACAGTGGAACAAAAATCTTTTTTACCTCTAAGAATGTTAGCATCTATTTAAGGAGATACACTGAATAGAAATAAGTATGTTAGAGAACAGTAAAATATAAAGTCTGTACAGCTTCACTCTTAAGTTTATAACTCTATGAAAAGATCACTGAAGGCAGACCTCTATGGGGAACTTTCTGTAGATGTTGAAGAGGAGGAGTAGGTTCTAACACTTGAATTAGAGCAGTGACCAGATTTTAGCATAACAAAAGAACATTGTTATATTCCTTAGTTTTACATCTGAAAGAAAATGCCATTTTTAATTTTTAGAGAAAATATAGTATTGAGTGTTAATGATCTATATAAATATGATCACAATATATCTTAGAAAACTTGATGCATATTTAGACTTTTAACAGATACCACTAAAATGCACAAAGACCATTTATAATTTGCATATGTTTTATCATATACTCAGGTTATATTTTTGTAGTCTAAGATCCAGCTGAGGAATCAGACATATCTTGCTTCCAATCCTGGCTTGCAGATAGACTAGGTGGCATATATCTGTAATCCCTGCCCTTAGCACTGTGAAGCTGGAAGATCAGGAATTTGAGGAACACATGGGCTACCTAATGAGCTCGAAGCCAACCTGGAGTATGTAGCAAGACCCTTTCTCAAGAAGACAAATCCCCACAAAAAATCCTGATGCTCTAATTTCACAGATAAAAAATCTTGGCTAAATTGTGGCTATTAGTTCCTTCATTAGTAAAGTAAGGCTGATAACTGCCCAGTTCCATGGATAGTGTAAGCAGATATTTTGAAATACTTTCACATTTTGCCTGTCCACAGACCATACTAAACAGTCCATAAGCATTAATTATCATCAGGTATGCTCATATTTCATTTTTGTGTCCTCTGCTTCATTCCTCAAAAGATTGGGAATGCCAACTATATGCATATATAGTCTAGATAGACGGATAGATATGTAAGTTTAATGGTTTTTAAAAATTAACTCAGATTATTTCAACTCACCTACACAAACACATAATGTGTTTCCATCCATCTAAACAATCTTTACAGGGACCTAGCAAAAGTATACAGAGGTTTCCTTTACTGCACATCCTTAGCACACTTGTTACCATTTTTGATTTGATAATTGTTGCTCTAATATGTTAGATGTAATATCTCACTATGGATTTTATTTGCAGTTACATGAAGATGAAATGTGCCGGTCAGTTTTTCAAAACCTTTTTGATAGTTGTGTATCTTTCTTTAGGAAATGTCTATCCAAGTCCTTTGCCCACTTTTAAATTGAATTTTTTTGTCTTGCTTTTGAGTTAGTTGTTTTAGTTTCTTTGAGATTTTAGTATTAACTCCTAAAATCAGATGTATGATTGGAAAATAATTTTTCCTGTTTTATACATTATCCCTTCACTTTGTTAACTGTGTCCATTGCAGTGTACAATTCGAAGCTTTTCAGTTTGATCTACCCCATATAATTTTGCTTTTGTTGTTTGTGCTTTTGGAAACATATCAAAAGAAAGACATTTCACAGACCATTGTTAAACTTTTCCCTTACATTTATTCCAATAGATCTACATTTTAGATCTTAAATTTAAGTGTTTAATCCATTTTGAATTGCTTTTTATATAGTATGAGCCAAGTGCATAATTTCATTCTTCTACATATGAAAATCCAGTTTTTACATCATTTATTGAAAATAGTGTCATTTTGCAACTGTTCATGATACCTTCGTAGCTAATCAATTGATCATAAATACGGGAATATATTTACAGATATTCTGTTGTGTTATATTATTCTATATGTCTGGTTGTATGCTAGTACCATGCTGTTTTGATGACTGTAGCATTGTAGTATATGTTGAAATCAGGCAGTATGATACCACCTTCTTTATTTTTGGTCAGCATTGCTACACAAGATCTTTTATACATTCAAATAAGTTTTAGGATTTTTCTCCTATTTCTTTAAAAAATATAATTGGAACTTGATAGGGATATGTGTAGATAATAGGGATACATAAACTATATTAATTCTTCAAATCCATGAAGTAGGAAAATCTTTTCATATTTTGTATATTCTTTCATTTCTTTTTTATATTTTATTTTAATATTTATGTATCTGTTTACTCCAACATTGCATACAAATGTATTACTAACATGTACTCTTGATTAGTTAATCCTTTTATCCTCATATTATATATTCCTTGTCTATATTAACAGTTTTTTACTTAAAATTTATTTTCTCTGATCTATCTTTAGTCAGCCTTGCTCTTTTTGCTTATCATTTGCATAGAATATATTCTCTTTTCTTGAGACAGGGTCTTAGCATGTGGTTCGGTCTGGCCTTGAACTTACTGTGTAGTCCAGGCTGGCTTGAATTTCTTGGCACTCAACCTGTCTCAGCCTCTACAGTGCTGAGATTACAGGAGTGTGCAACCATGGCCATCTCAACATGGAATATCTTCTAACACTTTGCTTTTAGCCTGGGTATGTCCTTAAATCTATTATCTCTTATAATCAACATATAGTACGACCTTTAAATGTTCTGTTCCATTTGGATATTCTACGTCTTTTGATTGGAGAATTTAATCCGACAGATTTAAATTAACTATACATAGTTAATATTTACTGTGACCATTTGCTTTATGTTTTTGTTTTTTCATTTCTTCCTATTTTGCTTTTCCTGTGCTTCTTGGAAATATAACTTTTTGTAGCAATATGCTTTGATTCCTTTCTTTGCTACAGGTTTTATGTTACTAAGCGCCTTGCTTTATATATATATGCACATATGCATATATATATATATATATAGGGCTGATAGCCACTTAATTTCTATTATATGCAAATTTCTAATTTTCCCTCGTTTGTATGAATATTTTGTTACTGATACCACAATTTTTATATTTTTGTAATATGTCCTTTAATAAATTAGTTTAGCTACAGCTATGATTTAATTTTTTGCTTTTTAGCCTTCATAGTCCAGTTAGAAGTATTTTGTACACCACTATTTTAGGATTAGAATTTTGTGAATTTGAACATATTTTTACCTGAGTGTTCATTTATTGGTTAGCATCCTTTTATTTTACCTTGAAGAATACTCTTTGGTATTTCTTGTAAGGGAGGCCTAGGGTGATGATTCCTTTGATTTGTATTTGGGAAAGTACCTTGCCTTGCTCTGTATTCTTGGCTGGCTGCAACTCTCTGTATACCCCAGACTGGTCTTAAACTCAGTGATCCTCCTGCCTCAACCTTCCAAGTATAAGGATATGTTCCACATGTGCCACTGTGCTCAGCATCTCACCTTTATTTCTGAAGGTCAACATTGCAAGGTATAATATTTTTCTTTGGTAGTTCTTTCTTTCAACACTTTGAAAATATTATCCCATCCTTTCTTGACCTGTAGGATTTCTGCTGAGAAGTTGGTTGATAGCTGTATTAGAACCATTTTGTGTGTTTTGTACCTCACCTCTTGTTGCTTCATGATGTGTCTCTATTGTTTAGCTTTAGCAGTCTGTTTATTACATATTTCGGTGAACCCCCTAAATTGAATTTAGTTGGTGAACTTTGTACTTCTTATATCTAGACATTGGCTTCTTTCTTTAGATTAGGGACTTTTTAATCCTTTAAGTATATCTTGGTCCCTTTGTCTTTTCTTCCTGAGATGTCTATATTACATAGTTTCAGTGCTTTCTTTTTTCTTTGTCATATTCTTTTCTTTTTGCTCTTCTAATTGGGAAATTTTAAATGTTTTTCCTTTGAAGTCACTGATTCTTCAGTCTGATCAAACTGGCTATTGAATCATTCCAGTTTGTCTTTGCATTAATTGTATGTTTTTAATCTCTAAGAATTCCGTATGTTTTTACTTTTTCTGTCAGACTTCTCATGTTGTTCAAGCATTCATTGCCAAAGTTCATTTAACTTTTTCCCATATTGTTGTTAAAGCTCACCAGACTTTTTTAAAAGGGGATTATTCTAAATGATTTTCTCTTTCATTTTAGATTTTCTTTTCTATTGTTGGACCTTTGTTTTTTTTTTTTTTGAAGTGTCCTGATTTTATGAATCTTCATAATTCTTCAGTTCTTACACTGGAAATTTTGGCTGGAATATGCTGTCATTAAGCTGGTTTAAGCTTTTGGGTGGGCCTGCTGGTGGGAGAGCTTGTTTTCAACTTTTTTAGATAGCTAAGCTGCTTTCTTTGCTTTGAACTCAGGTGGGCACCAACCTTGCTTGTGTTAGAAAGTGAGACCACTGATGGAGCTTTGCTAGGAGGCAAAGGTGCTATAAGGGCACTGAAATGCCACATAGTGTATTACCTCGCAAAAGATACTGATATTTTCATCTAGCAGATAGATATGGTTTCAAGAAGGCCCCAGAGTTTAACTGGGTCAGGATGGATGAATTTCGAACCCTCTAGATATGTACCATTGAGATTTACCTATCTTCTAGGCCATCATATTTAAAGTTCAAAAGCTTACTCCTATGAGACCATATTTTATCCATCTTTTCTACTTTAACCTCCTCTAAAGCACTTATCACTCTTTGACATATTGCTATCACATTATTTTACTTCTTTCTTGTTTGACTTCCCCCTTAAAATGTAAGTCCCAGAAAAGGAGAATTTTTTCCTCTTATTGTGTTGCTGTGTACATAGTACACAAAAGAGTCCTGGTACTTAGTAGAAAGTTAATACATAATGTTACTCTCTGTAAAAGCTATTTCTAAATTTTATGAAATTCCATCTTGTTTCAAATAAAACTAACTTATGTTTTAGCATTAACTTTTGTGGAGTATTTATCTTGCACATTTATTATCTCATTTAATCTTCACAACCATCTGGTAAGGGAGGTAGAACAGAAATG
>PVLD010025811.1:11903-23251 GCA_004027595.1 Dinomys branickii
GTGAGGTCCTGAGTTTGATTCCCAGCACCAAAAAAAAAAAAAAAAAGGGGGAAACACCTGGTTAAAATCACATCACTAGTACTACACATAATATAAGAATAGCTATTTTCCTTGTCCTTAATTCTTTCCTGTGCTGTATTTAGAACTAAATAGATGAGGGAAATATAATTTATAATATGCAATGATGCAGTATAAATTCACCTAATATTAGAATCATCTGGGCATTAGCTATTTCAGAGCTTTCTCCAAGTATTCTTCAGCTAGTTGTAGAACACTATTTCTGAGATGCTCATGAAGTTTTTTTACTCATTGCCTGGGAATATTTTATATATTCATGCTCTTAAAGAAAAGCACATCTGCAAAAAAAAAAAGCAAGAAATGTACATCTGCAAAGCAATCAAAGCTTACTGCCTTCCTAATATGCATAAGAAAATGCACTTGTTGCTATGTAGACTATCGGTACCTCCTCCATCTGGAATGGCCTTCGCTAGTCTGAGTGTTATCCTTCTTTAGCATTGGGGTGTCCAAGCAAATGTCACCTTCTAAGAGAGGACTTTCCTGAATACCTAATAAAAATAACCCAACATTCTACATTCTTTTCCCTAATTATTCTCTCTCTTCATCCTAATAGTCATTACTTCATCATCTATCACTTCCGCAAAAGTTATCATTTCTTTGTTAATCAATTATTATAAAGTTTTAAATTTTTTTTACTAGAATGAAAGATCCTTTTATTTAACCACTATTTTTCCAACACCTTGGATATAGTGCCTAGCATATCATAGGATGTTAATAAGAATGTATTGATTGAAAGAATATTTACATTACATTTTGTACATTACAATGGTAAGTAAGTAATAATTGTGTAGTGAATTAGATATGCCTTTATCTAATTTCCTAGTAGAACACAAAAACCATAGGACATCATTTTTGTCATTCTTATTAATTGCATTTGGGTTAAATGGAGTGAATATCACAAAAGTTTTATTGCTTACTTTCAAGGGATCTAGACATTTTTCTCTATATTAAAGAAAAATATAAGAAAATTAGGCTACAATTTAAAAATCTAATAGAGCTAGAGATATAACTCAGTGATAGATTCCATACTTAGCATGTGAAAGGCCCTGGGTTCAATTCTTAGCACCACAAAACAAAAACAAAAACACTTAAGAGATCAAGGCAACCCAAAAGTAAAGAACTTAATTCATTATTATCACTCAAATTTGGTAATATTAAACTATTGTGAATAATGTGATATTAGAAGTTAGTAATTATGTTGTCAGATGGCATGAATTTAGTTTTAGAAGTCTAGACTTAATCTGACATTTGTTAGTGGGATAGCGAAAAGGGTTTTGACTAAATTAGTAAAAATGTAACTGAAATATTGAAGAAAATTAGAAGTCATAGTTGTATAAAAATAGAAATAAAAGGAAGGAAAAATAGACATTAGACCAGGAATGATGCAAATAGCAAGTACGTCCAATGGAACTTTAAAAAGAAGTAATGAGGTAAAATAAACATTTTTCCAATTGAGTTTCATTCCTTAAAATAACATAAGGGCAGATTAGAGGAGCATAGGCAAAACAAAACAAAACAAAACAGAAAGACACAGATGGCTGAAATTGTAAAATCATCACATGCTTATCTGCATACTTTGTGCTTGAGAAATTGACCCTACCTATGCTCAGTAGATGTACTCCTTATGAAAATGTTACTCACATTTACTGCATGCTTAAGAAATGTCCAACTAATCTTGCCCCCTTCCCAGTAACAAAGGGTAATGCCTGGCTGGTTTTGATGGCACCAGAGAAATAGTTGTCTTTAGAAACCAGCTTACATGCGTGTAAGTATGAAGTACACCCCAAACCCACTTGGCATCCTGGGCAGGATGCTCACCTATGTTGCAGCCCACTTTGCTGTTAAGAGAGCTTTTCTTCTTCCTCTGCATTTTCCACACTTTAAATAAACTTTCCCTTGGCATCACATCGGTCTTGACTCTTCCATTTTCCACTAAGAGCTCCATTTCTTCATTCTTTGCCTGAGTGAGGGCAAGAACCCAAAGACAGGGGGAGTATCTTTAAGGGGTTGGGGAGCCCTAGCATCTCCCAGAGTCCCCGCCAGATACAGCAATAGCTTCTGACTTTTAATTCAAAGATGACCGATGATCACTTTACACTGAGCTGGATTTATCATTTGCTTTATCTAGATGACATTAAAATAGGAATGTTAGAATAACTACAGTATTTATTAGAAGTAAAATTTATAAAATCTTTAGCATCTGGGTTTTAACACTTAGTTGCAAAAAGATGTAGTGAGCACTGACCACTGACATAACTGTCTTATATGTTCCTGCTCCTAATATTAGAAGTGTAAATTCCACATCTGATGAATTACATTTAGTGTTAATTAGAATTATTTGTGAAGAATGAAGAGAAATGGATCTGCTGCTATTAAGTTATAATTTTTTGAAAGATTGTTTGAGGTTATTTTACACTCAAAGTATGAATCACTCTACAGACACTTAAGACAACCCTTCTTTCTTTAAAGAAAACATGTTATGCAATGGGGGGAGTGAAATGAAAACGTAACAGTAGCTGATTATAGTCCTTTGTTGTCCTTTGACTCCCCTTCAATTTGACAAACATTGTACATTTAAAGAAAAGCCATATGTAAATGATTAAGATTTTAATTGCTAAATAATCTTTCATAAATTTATAAAACTGAGAATATCTGATAACCCTCAGATAATCAGAATGTGTAACTTCCTTCCTAATTCTGTTACTGAACATCAACACAAAGCATATAAACAGCTGTGATATTTAACTTGCAGATATGTAATGTTTGCCTAAAGAAATACAGGAACTAATCGTAAGAGGTCAAGCTTCACTGTGATGTTCTGGCCAGAGGATCTAAAAAAGAATCTAAAAAAGTTGTTGTAAACCATAAATGATGGAGACTCTACCCTGCCTTTTTGTCCTTTTCCCACTGTACCTCATTCTCTCCCATACTCCTTGGCATGTCTATATCCCCCAAGATTATCTATTCGGGGGAATAGTAGCTTCTTCCATATTCTCCAGATGTTGATCATTGATTTTCTTCCTTCCAACTCAGGTCTCCCAAGTATTGGCTTTTAAGCAGATAGCAGACGGACTTCATGGCAGTAACAAAGGAAGACATGGAAAATAACAATAGTTAGCATTTCAGTGTCTTGTGAGCGCCAAACACCCTTGTCAATTGCTGTGAATGTATGATCTAACTAAGCACACGAAATTCCCGTGACATGAGATATATTATCCATATGCTATGTAAGACAACACTGAAGTGCAGAAAATGTAAATAATTTAGCTTAAGTCACATAGCAAAGAACAGAACTGTGCCTCAAACCGAGCGTCTTGCTGCAGGCTGGACTTGGGCCCAGTCACAAAAGAGCTTGTTAATATATTTTCAATTCGAAAAATGTTAAATTCTAGCTTGAATTGCTGATGTGCAATACTATATTTCGTTAAAGAAGAAATTATTCCATCTACTATTCTAATTTATGCGAACTGGGCTGATGGATCTGCTGCTATTAATTTATAATTTTTTGAAAGATTGTTTGAGCTTGTTTTACATGGCAAACTACAGGCTACTCCAGCCTGGTTAGCGTAATACACTAAATTGCCAAAGGAAGAAATGGATGATTCACTGCTTGAGGTGCAATTTGCAATTCTACAGGAAGGACATTACAATTTAGCCTGAAGTAATGCACTACAATGTCTTTTATTATTACATAGTGCATCTCTGTTTGTCATAAATTTTTCTCAAAGGTAAAATGTCCCAGTGATGCAATTACTAAGTAGCTTGGTAAAGATCATCTTTTAGAAGGAAAAGGACATTTTTCACTGAGAAAAAGTGTTACAATTTTAAAAGCACTGATTTTTACTGAAAGTGCTATTGATTTTACTAGTTTCTAATTATTGAAATTATTATTTTATTAATTAAAATACTTTGTTGTTTTTTTAAAAAGTCACTGTTGTTTTATTTACTAATTTAGACATTTAGAAGAAAAGTATTCTGCATTATGAATTTACTACAAAGCAATGAAACATCAGTCCAAGACGTCATAGGAACAAAATGATCTTGAGAAAGGGAAAAATGCCAGGAATCAAATTTCTTTGTTGTTTTCACTTGCTTCTATCTACTCCACCACAAGATATTTGCTAATAGAAAATTAGCTCCTTGCTGCTATGACTATTATATGTAACTAGTGAAGTGGCTTATTTTAAAACAAAAATATTTTATCATCTTCATTCTGAAGGGAAAATGAGACCAAGAAATAGTTTGAGCATCAGGTTTTCCTGTTTTTTTGTTGTTGTTGTTTTTGCTTATTTGGTGCCAGATCAGCATTGCACTGAAGACTGTGGTTTGTTTGTTTGCTTGTTAGGTTGCTTTACTCTGTTGTGTGCTAACAAACACCCCAGTCTTCACTATTATGTCACAGGTCATACTTTTATAGCTCTATACATCCTCTGGGCTAGCCTATTTCAATTGTAGTTTTCAAATTTGAAGCTGTTTGTTCTGCTTGTGTGGATAGTGATTCTATAAAGTAGAGATACTTGTGATTACTAAAGAAAACTTTCTTTGTTAGGTTATGACTGAGAAGGAAGATTTTATGAATGTGTAACACAGAATGTAATGTCAACAGAAATTGCAGAAAGCCTTACACAGCTGTTCATGAGCTCTGTTATTCAAGGTATTACTTTCAGAAATGGGAAAGTAACTTTTATGGAATGTTCAGTACATGCCACAGCAGTTGGGTGAATCATTTCCTGTTTGCTCCCAGGATGACTATAACTTTTCCTGAAGCAAAATTAGGATGTGCCATATTTATGAAAAATACAAGAAATAATATTAAGCAAATTTGGTTAATTAACATTGTGTATTATGTATATAATACAATTTATATCCAAAACTTCTTTGACTCCCTCCCTCAGAATACTGAAAACAAAAGCACACAATTCTACTTAATTTATAGATTTGTAGATATTTTAAAGAACTCTATTAGAGTTAGCTATGATATATTTTTCAAAATCTTTTTGTGCTGTGATTTGCAAAATTAGGTGGATGTCCCTTTTTGTTTACTGACTTTCAGGAAGCTCAGGAATAAATTCTGAGGGATCTGTTATAAGTACACTGGAGTCAAATAGATTTTAAAATTAGATTGTTATGGAGACATTACATACATACAATAAATTTCACAAGTCTTAAATGTACACGGTGATGAATTATTGGTACTCTGTTGTCACGCCCATAAATTCACCACCAAGTCAAAACACAGAAAATTCCCTGTGCCCCTATCAGCAACACAAAAACAATAACCACTATTCTGAATGTTATATAATGTAAAATTTTGTATGAGATTTACTTCATACTACATGCATTATTCTTTTTTAAATCTGGAATCATTTTTCTTTTCCTATTTTTAGAAGCTAAATGAACAGGCAATTTTAGAGTCAGATTGCTGTGTTTGTGAGCTAGAGCAAGAAAGCTACTGCCATTTTAAAAGACTACATCTTCTAAAGAATTTTTTTTACATGTCAGTTAAGACTTTTAGAGAAACTTACAATAGACCACCCTAAATCACTGAGTCACTCCATTTCATTCTTTTTGTTCAGCTGGAGAAATCTTTACTCTTTATTATTCTAAATTCTCTGTCCAGAGACAGTCATGCCTACCATCTTTTCTTTTGGACTACTGTCCCAAGCTGAGCATGCTGAGAAGTATGCCCATCCCTATGTGTGGTGGAAATATAGGAATTTGGGAATACGAGTACAATTACTGGTATACTTCTGTCACTACTGTTTTTTAAACAAAGACAAGATACTGACATAATCTTGCCTTTTAAATTTCAAAGACAAGGCGGCATGGTAAAACCTGCCTGTTATCACAGGACTCTGAAAGGATGAGGCAGGAAGATTGCAAGTTGAAGCTCAGCCTGAACAAGTTTGTGATCTAGCTTGGATATGATATAAGAGACAAAAAGAGGCCTGTCTTGTCCCTTGTTGCCTTGCTACCTATGAAGTGTTTCTCTTCCGGTTTGCCACCCTGATTTGGAGCCAGCCAATTATAGGTTTAAACCTCTATAACCTACGAGCTGTTTCCTCTTCTAAATTTGGGTGTTAGATACTTTGTCACAGTAATGAAAAAGATAATGCTGTCAAGTAAATTCTTCTAATTCTCTGTTTGACATGCAAAAGAATCTGACGTCTCTCCTTCAGATCCATTGCACATTATATCACTTCCATTGTACATCTCATCCTCCTTAAAGGAGATGTACCATTAGACTTCATCTGTATATGAAAAACTTCTGTAACCAAGGGTGCCCTTCATTAAACATTAAATCATTAAGAAAAATCCATGAGAGAAATTTTTATTTCTGTCCAAGAAGGCACAACAGGGTCCAAACTTACTATCTTCCTTCAATAAGCAAATGCAGATAATATTTTTGAAATATCCAAAAATAGACAACCTCAGGAAAAAAATGCGAAAATTTGAAATGCAAAAACAACATAGGGGGACATAGGCGGAGCATGGAACTCTATTTATGTTTCAGAACCAAGAAAATGTCTTGGAAAACCAGGATACCTTGAATTTATATGGCAGGTTATCAGAAAATAGAGTGATGACCGGAAACGGAACTATGGAGACCCAGAGGGTCTTCTCCAGGGCTTACATGCACACATGCGGGGAACCTACAAAGGCCTTGTACATGCTGTGGCTCCTTGTGCTGTGCTTTGGACCCAAGGTTTTCCCCATAAATTAGACTCCATGCCACGGTCTTCCTTGCCTTTGGCTTCTGCTCTAGTTCAGACCATGGGTATGGCTAGGATGTGGAGAGAAAGGAAGGCGGACTACAGCTACATTGGTGTGTTTTCCCTTTTCCCCTGCCTCCTTGAAATTCTGCAGCTGTTGATGCCTCTTTGCTGTAATAAGTGTGATCTTTGGATGTGGGAAGCTGTTACAAATGCAGAATCTCTGGCTCACTCCAGGTTAGTACAATCAGAATTTCCATTTAAATAAAATACCCGGGTGAGTTTCCCATGCTTATTAAAGCCAATCCCTCATTAAGACTTTACCAGTTTAACACCTTTTTCTTCCTGTTATTTATTCTTGTCTCTGGGCCATAGTGGTTTTCTTTTGTTACTTGCTGCTTCTTAATGATACTATTAATGATACCAACATTTCGGTAAATAGATCATTTTTTTATTTTTAATGAGATACTTGTGAAGGTATAATTTGTTTCTTGTCAGTACCATAGCTGATATAGTCCAGTAATATATTGTCTCTTTTGATATCTATATATGTGTGTTAATAACTATATACATACTATCTCTCTACATCTTTACCTCTATATCTAGTGTTACTATCTCAGTCTCCTCTTAAATTTAGAAAGACTTCATGTTTTAAAAAAGAACATGACATTTTATTACACCTTTTTCTGAGCTATAGCTAAATGCTGTCAACTTATATACATAACCATTTCTCAACCATGCAGATACTGAATTTTGCAGAAAAATGTACCATTCCTGCTTCACTAGGACTTTTGTGAATCTGGAGAGAAAGGGTAGACATTATTTTGTTTATGTATGTTTGGTGTGATGGACACTCACCAAATTGCCTTCCAAAGATCCCTCCTTTCTGATACATTCTTTTGTAACTCTCTCCCCTTGAAAATGGGAAGATTTTAATAGACACTTTTAACAAGTGCAATGTGGTAGGGACAGAAGATAGAAAAAAATAAGTACTAACTCAAAAGGACACAGGGAAATTGCTGCTTTAAATTTGTATTTAACTACGCTTTAAGATACAAAATTTACTTAAGTCTTTTTCCCTTCCAGGAAACTAAAAGAAAAATCCCAAAGACAGAAGACAGCAGCCCTCTAAATTCTGGCTCTAGATTTGTGCTTTTCAAATGTAAATTATGCTTTTTTATGTCTAAGGAAGTAGCAATTTTGGGGGCAGCATATCTCAACTGCAAACACATAGATTACTCCTATTGTAACATAACAGGCAGTAGGTACACACATCTGGGGACATCCATCTTAAAGACCCCCACATAAGTATACCCAACTGTCTCTCATAATGTCCATCATTTCTCTTAAGTGCCTGCACTCTGTTCTTAAGTGCACTCTATATCTGTGACTAAGAAACCCTTCTCTTGCCTCTTACTAAGGTCCTGAACAGCAGCAAAAAGAATCAGCAAACCTGCTACACAGAGTGAGTTATTCAGACCAGGGGACATTCAGACCCAGCTCAGTGCCAGCAGAAGTGCTAAATTGTGATATATGCTACTTTTTCAAATTTTATTCTATTAATACATATTTGAAATACATGGTTTACATTTATTTTACAGAGTAGGTACAAGTACATAACATACCTTGATTCTTTTTTATTCTCTTTCCCATCCCACCCAACTCCATCCCTCTGTCTCTAGATAATTTTTCCCATCATTATTATTATTGCTATTATTATGAGTTCATATTTATTGCATATAATGTGTACATTCCCTGTGGGATTTGGTAAATGTACATGATACATGTTAAATCTTCTACTTTCTCTACCTTCCCCCTCCTCTCATCTTTGGTATATTGGACCCCTTCCCATTTGCAAAACTTCTATCTCCCTTTTTCTTTCTATCAAAACTTTATTTTCCTCTTTATTTACACTTTGCCTTACTCAAATAAGAGACACCACACAGTACTCAATTTTATGTGTCTGGTTTATTTCACTTAATATTATATTTTCCAGATGCATCCATTTTGCTACAAATTGCTCAAATTTATCCTTCCATATAGACAACTAAGATTTCACTGTGCATAGATACCAATTTCCTTTATTTGTTTGTCTGCTGCTGATGGACTTACAGGCTGTTTCCAGGATTTGGCTCTTATGAACTGTGCTGTTATAAACACTAACATGCAGGTATTGCTATAATATGATATTCTTCGCTCTTTTGGGAAGATACCTAGAAAGAGAATACCAGGGTCAAGTGGAATTTCTAATTTTAGTTCTCTGAGAAATCTCATGCTTATTTCTATAGTGATTACACTTGTTTACATTCCTACTAACAATGTAGAAATGTTCCTTTTTTGCCACAATGATGTTAATATTCATTATTATTCATTTACTTGATGATTGTCATTCCTTCTGGTGTCAAGTGAAATCATAGTGTTTGTGGTGGCCTATATCTAGATGTTCCCCCAAAGCCTAAACACTTATAGGTGAGGAAGTGACAGGGTCATGGGCATGTGATACTTGACAGGTTAGTATAGTGCTGGATGTAGATAACAGATTTACTGAACAGAGAAGACCCACCCTGGATGTGGATGGCACAAATCAATAGAATTGCTGCCTGGATGGATTAAAAATGGAAAATAGAAAGAAGTCTTCTGCTTCCTCTCTGCCAGGCAATAGACTATTTCTCCTCTGCCATGACCCTCTGCCAAGCCTCCTTGTCTTGGATCCAAACAACTAATGACTGAAACCTCTACAAACTGTGAGATAAAGTCAGCCTCTCCTCCTTTAACTTCTGGCAATCAGTCACATGGTCCCAACAATGAGAAAAGTAACAATGATAGTGTTGTTTTGACTTACATTTCTCTAGTGGCCAGAGATAGTGAACTTTTTCTCATGTTCATTGGCCATTTGCACTCCCTCTGAGCAGTGTGTATCCATTTCACTTGCCCATTTTTTGATCGCATCTTTTATCTTGGGTGGTCTAATTTGTTTTGAGTTCTGTATATAGTCTATATATTATTCCTCTGTCTGAGGAATATCTATGTTTTGTTCTCATTCTCTAGGCTGTCTCTTCAAGCTGTAGATTATTTTTTGCTGTGCTGAACATTTAATGTGGTAAAATCTCATCTGTTGATACTTGCTTATTCTTCTAGTGCAATTGGAGTTCTCTGCAGAACATCCTAGCATTAACTATTTAACCTTCTGGTAGACTCATTGTTTCTGTTTAAATGTGAATATCTTTAATTCACTTTTATTTTACTTTAGTACATGGTGGGTGATATTAGTACAGCTTCAATCATCTGCCTATAGGCAGAAGCCAATTTTGTCATCACTATTTGCTAAAGAGGCTTGGGTGGGTGGCATTTTTTGGTTACTGGACATATGTAACATAAATATGCCCACACTTCTGTTTAAGAAAAGAAAAATATCCTGTGGTTTAGAGACACTGTTTAGTCACCAAAATATCACTAAATCATTTCTAAAATTTCTAACTAAGATTTATGTTAACTTATTTTAATTTAATGAGGGAGGATTGCCTAAAGTAAATAGGTCAAATTGTTAAAGTTGCGATTATATTTTCTTTTCACCATGAGGAGATAATATTCATAAAATATTTCTGTAAGGGGCATAGAGGCAGGTAGAGGATGATAAATCTATGAGATGTTTAAAAAATCACCATTAAACTAATCACTAAGTGAAATGAAAAATACTATGTGATTTTGTTTATATGAGTTATCTAATGTAGCCAAAATCATTTTTATTCTACTTCAGAATATAGAATGATAGTTGAAGGGGAAGGTGGGATTGAAAATACAGGAGTTTGTTTTCAGGGTGCATATAATTAACCACTGTGCTTAGTATAATTAAAGCTTTGAGAAAAGGGCAAGATTCCACATAATGTGTTTGCATGTGTTTTACCATAATTACATAAACACACTGAAAATTTGAGCTTGTCTTCTATATTTAGATCTCTGATCCATTTGAGTTAATTTCTGTGTATGTTATAAGGTAAGGGTTTGTCTGGTTTTGGTTTGCATCTGGTTACCTAAGTGTACCTGCCTCATTTTTTTCTTTAAAAGACTGCCCTTTTCCCACTCTATTACATTTGTTTGATGTTGGCAATTAATTTAAGTGTAATCCTTTATTTCTGGGCTATTATGTCTTATTGATCTACATGTTTATGCTTGGATTATTACCAAATTATTTTTATTACTATGGTTGCATAACAAAGTTTGAAATTTCATAGCGTTTTGTTCATTTTCAGCTGTTTTTGTTATTCCAGGTTTTTGCTTTTCTGTATAAATTTTATAACAAGTTTGCCAATTTTTATGAAGAAATCTTGCTTGTATTTTGATAGAAATCGCCAGTAATTTTTATATGACTCCTAGAAAAACTACCAGTTTGATAATATTGAGTCTTTTGATTGATGATCATATTTATTTACTTAGTTCTTCTGTAATGTAGCTCAGAAATACATTTTAGTTTTGAGAGTAAAATTATGTATGTCTGATAAGTTTATTTTTAAATTGGTTAACCTTTTTGATACTATTATGAATGAAATTTCTTGACTT
>PVLD010025812.1:0-23148 GCA_004027595.1 Dinomys branickii
ATTAACTGTCTGACTAAATTTGCATGTCTGTATATGGGTCCATACATCTACAATTCGAAGATATCAATGGATAAAGCAACAACTACTGTTGAGACCATATCACCTTGTCTATAGATTAGTTGTGATTGTACTATTTTCTATGATAATGGGTGTCTGTTTGTCAATATGTTTTTGTACTTTTATGTTTCTAAAATTAAAACTGAAAATTTGTACGAGTGTCTGTAAAAACTATTGTTGAAAAGCATCCCCATATGAATAATCAGTATAACTTATGGATAAATTCTGGGATGTAATTCCATTAATTAACCCTCATTTTAGGGTGTATCAAAAACATTTCACTAGGTTTGGCTTCACTTTGAAGTTGATCCAATACAAATGAAAACACAGCCAAATTTCAAGAAATACTATTATATGTAGTAATTGGTATCAAAAAAATTAAAATATTTTCAATTATCCAGTATTAAATAATAAGAAGTAAATAATAAAATAATGATAAGAAAAAAAAATAAAATAACTGCATGCATAGAAAGGGGGCTATCTCAGATAAAGAAGAGTGTAGGAAATACGATTTATGCAGGAATGGGAATATTCAGGAAGGTGGAAGGGTGTGTGAAGGTAAGTCTAGTAACATGACGAGAGGAGTTAATACCATAACTGTCTCTAAATCCATTGAGTATGGTCCTCACAGTCATATTGCAGGGTGTGGTCGCCACTACCACGCTATTATTTATTCATCATTGTTTCTTTGAAAGATTTTTCTAGTTTTATTGTTGGTAATTCAAGCACCAAAAAGAAAATTTTAAGGGGTGCTGAAAATATTTTTATAGCTATTTTCAGAAATCAATGATGATAAATGGCTTTTGCAGAAATTAGTCTGAGCTATTTATTTAGAACACATCATGGGACATACACCTGGTCTAACAAAAAAAATTACAGGTTTTTGGTTTTGAAAGCCTTGGGGAAGACTTTGTATCATTAATAAGAGAGAATCGCCTTATCTCAGTTATTTATGACCTCCAGAAATGATGTTAATTTACAGTTATATCTTTTCACAGTTGCTCAGAAAATCCTACTTACATACTCTTAGAAGCAGGGAAATTGTCTGAAGCAGTTAGGCAATGAATGCTAGTACAAATAGACATACAGTTTTCTCAGTGAGTTTCTCATTTCCTACTATGTTTTAAATGCCAAACATGTAAATAAAAACATATCAGGATGATAGAAAAAGGATATTCTATAGCAAAACACCTTTCTAGGCAGTGATAATCTCTCTGACATATTTTTTTGTTTCATTTTATTTTGCTCTGTTTTGTTTTGGGACAGCATCTCACTATGTAGTTCAGGCTGGCCTTAAACTCACTATGTAGCCAAGGACTCATGTAAACTCACAGCGATCCTCCTGCCTAAGCTTCCCAAGTGCTAGGATTACAGGTGTGTGCCACCATGCCTGGCTATCTTATGTATCTTTACATATCTTGGTCTCCTAAATTTGGAAGCTAGTCACTTTGTCTCCTAGAATCCTAAAGAACTATGAAATGATGTAAAAATTAAATGTATTGTTAGAAAAATGAATAAAAGTCCTTAAATAAGAAAACAAGAATCTTTGTTATGTACTTTACTATGTCATTCCCCTACCCGATCAGTCCTTTTATCAAATTTTTTGTTTGGGAGTAAATAGAAAAAAATGGGTAAAAGTCATTGACTTTAAGTTTGGCTTCTCACTAGCTAGTCTTATTTCTGACTGTAGACAACCAAGGGTTACCTGCAAAGTAATACAAGCTGATCATTGAAGGCAACTGAATTCCTTTCTTCTCTCCATGTTCTGTTTTTTCTTAACCTTGAAGGCCTCTTATTCTCCACATCTCTTCATATACAAGGTACTCCTCATTCTCTTTGACCTCTTCTCTGTCTCACAATTTCCTTCTTTATTAATCATTGACAGTTCCACACTTCCAACTGTTATCTGTGGGGAGATGACAGCTCAAAAGTCATGACTTCAATCTTGATGCACCGTTAAGCTCCAAACTTGCCTTTCTCACATCCTCCTGGATAACTCCATGTGGCCTTTGATGAACACTGCAATCTCTCTATCTATACAAAGTTGCCTGGCAGCTGGGAGTCTGGAGTGGACAGAGATCTTGAGCCCATCCATAGCTAGTATTTATGGAGCTGAGCGGGAGAGCCATGGAAAATGTCTTGGGAAAAAAGCTGGCTTCTACTATATAGATCATTCAGATTGCTTCTTGTTTTATAAGAGGTACACAGAGGAGGAGAATCTAGGCATAAGACTCTAGGAAAATAACAGAAAACCCAGATAGAAATGCCAAAGCTAAAATGAATATATAAGGCAGAACTCCGAGGAATTCATCAAATTGAAGGTGGTAGATATGTTGTTTTCACTGGAGCTCTTAGCTTTTACAGAATCTGCTCCTTCATCTCAGTGGATCTGGTAAGAGGACAAATTCCAGAGCTGTCTTGTGTTTCATTATAAAGACCAGAGAATAGGAAAATGAAAGGGAGGGGAAGTTAATCAATTTATAACTACAGGTCCAAAAGAACAAAGGACCATTTAACGTTCCTAAATGTATATAAAACCTTAGCTTAAATCCTCTCATGACCTCCTAGGTACCACTACTGCTTACAACTGGACAAATCCAGAAGCAACAGTTACTTTTACTTGGGGGCCGAGTGGGCACCTATCTCAGAGTTTTCTCCATCACACTCTGTAACAAGTGTAGGAGCAATATAATTCATTTATACTTTTTGTCTCAAGTTTTCATTATAAGTATTCTTAGCTGTAAGTCCACTGGACATTTTTCTAGTTGCTACCTAGACTTAGTTGCTGTAAGTTAAGGGAACTTATTCCTGGATCTAATTCTTTTCCTACCTGTGATGGATCAATCAGTATTTTTATTTCAGATATTTCTTGGTTTCAAGAGTTCTGGCTTAACAGGTTGATCAGAGGTGAAACACAAAGATGGATCAATGAAACTTTTAGATTTGGAATCCAGGAAGAATGAAGACAGCTGTTCAATAGTTGAATGCTAGTTAATGTTCTGTTACAGGAGTGGAGGATGTCAATTGGGAAAGAGGAGAAGAAGGATAGAATTGCTTAAGATGGAAAAAGATTTCTTGGCTATATTAAAGTCCTTGGCTCTAGCTAACTGTATTACTGTCTTTGGGTTTTCAATAATGTAACATCAAAAAAAAAAGAAAATCCCCCTGTGAAGGCTCATTCCAGTTCATACTTGCATCCAAAAGAGTTCTAAAGAAAAGCGTTACCAAATCCTGTTAGAATTCTTCAATGAGTAGGTCACATATTCCTATTTTTCTGTTATACCTGATGGATGATGTACTCCTAGGATTACCATAGTGTCTTGCTTTTCTTTATGCCCATTCCAAGTAGCACATGTCAGAACAGAGAAAATACCAAGAAAACAACATTGTGATTATTATAGACAGCTAAGCTAGGTAGAAATTTATAGGCAGTCAGACAAGGCTGGACCCCACAACAGACAGTGCAGAGGATGAGAACACATTAAACTGTGGATGGAGGTGCCCCTGTTGAAGGGCAGACCTCAAGATAAAGACAGAATGACCAGAGCTACATGTCTCCCCAAGGATAAGCAATAAACTGTAAACGGTATCACCTTGTCCAATGAAGTCTAGACAGACATCAGTCACCCACGTGGATAACCAAGACCTTCTGATTCATCTTTTCCAAGAAAGGCCCCTGTTCTTTCTGTGTACACTTGCTATATGACTTGCTTCCCCATTGGCTCAATGCTGTCTAAGCATCTCTGCTTGGTTCATCATAGTTTTGTCCTACACTGTACCCACCTCTCATAATTTTGTACCCACTTCTCATGATACTATACCCACCTCATGATTTTGCTCTGCAAAACTTCCTTTGAGAAGTGGGCTCACTTGCAACTCCTTTTTAGGTCCCTCCAGCCTTTCAGGAGCTCTCTCTCTCTCTCTCAATAAATAGTTGCTACTTTACCCTCTGTTGTTCCTTAGAGTTCATTCTTCAATTTTGGGAAATACCAACTCAGCACATCTGACATCTCTCAGGTTGGAAGTTATAATATTTCTCCTGGAGCATTTGGAGGTCTGATATCATGATTACTTCCTATTTCACACCCCAGTAGCCCATCTGTGTTTATTCAACACTCTGATTCGAAGATCACCTCTGCTTTTTATCACTAGTGATGCGGTCAGGATATTGGAGCAAGAGTGTGAACAAAGGGCCTGGGCTTGACCTTGATTCTACCATAAAAAAGATTTCACTTATAACATTTGATTCCTAGTTTTCATCAGTGGTTCTATATGCTAAAATTGTAAGGCTATTTCTTCTCATTCAACTTTATGTTTCTCTCCAACAGACTGTTTTCCTATACAACAGGGCAAGATAATTGTCAACACAAAATAACATCTTAGCATGTCCTCTCAGCACGTGTCTTGTGAAGAGAACAGGAGGTGCAGGGCAAACGGGAAGGGCAGAATGATACAAGCAGGGTGGCCTCTTGGAAAAATTGTCAAGAAAGACTCACATCTTCTATCAAGGTCTTCTGTCAGCCCTGCCTTCTGTTGACTGTAAGGAGGGTCCTCTTGTGCTCTTCCTGACACTCCCTCCTCTACTGTTTCATTTGAGGATATTCAAGCCAATGATTTGTTTTTGGAAATGCTATCATTTGTTAGCATAGCTTTTATCTCAGTTGGATGCCTTTCCTGTTTTACTGCTTTCTTTTCAAGGAAGCAGAGCCAACACTTGACTCTGAAAGTTTTATTCAACACACCCCTGTTGTTAGATGGAGCGAAGGAAACTTTGACTAACAAGCCTACCCAGGACTCCAACCACGGCCTGAAGTATCCATCTGGCACCCTCTCAAGCTGGAGGAGAGATGAAGTGAACGGTGCTTCTGTTTTGAACACCGGCCTGATAAATAAACCCCAGTGAGGATGGACTCCCTGAGTCCACATGGGACAACTGTCTTTCTGGTGGTTGCTCCAAATGTTGATATCAAGGTCGTGATTAGAGTTCAGAGATTCCTGTGCCTCTCAGGCTGCTTCTGATGATGAAAAGTTGATCATCTTGAGCAGTGCAGAATTTTTTTACTGGAAATTCTGAAGTCTGGAGAAAGGAGAAGGGGAGTCGACAATACAGAGATGGTACAGGAGGGAAGGGATACTTAAGAATTGACAAAACACAGGGCTGCTGGAGATACTGATGTTCTTCCTCTTCCTAAAACTTGATATTTAAGCAGTGTTTTACAATTCTTTTTAATTTATTTTTTTGGAATTACTTTCAGAAGCACTAACTCATTCTCACAAAACTTGGAGGGCTGCAACCTCCCAGGGGTAGGTGTCCTAGTTACTTTCTCATTGCTGATACCTGACACCCATAACTTGAAGGAGGAAAGGTTTATTCTGGTTCACAGTGGGTAGAGGTTCATCCACGGTCAGGTGGCTCCAAGGCAGGGCAGCACGGCAGAGGGCCGAGTAAGGTTGCTCATGGAATGGCGGCTAGAAGCAGAGTGATCAAGGGAGAAGGGAGGGAGATCTACCCTTCCAGGTCATGTCTCCAGGGATGTGCCTCGTCTGGTCAGGCTTCATCTCCCAGCACCACATATAGCTGTACACTCATTAGTGGATATTTAACTACAAACCCTAACAGCAGAGAAGAGCATAGCATAATCATATTAGTAATCTGTATATGGCCTAGATGGCTGAAATCATTGACCTGGGCTCATTAGAGGTAGAAGAGAGAGGATCTAAGGGCTAAAAAGGAAAACCTAGAACATGATAAGAAATGGAAAAAAAATAGAACTGTAATCTTAGGAAGGAGGGCAAGTCTTGCTTATAAAAAAAAAATCCCAGGAGCTCTGCAGAAGAAATCTAACAGATTGGACTGTATCAAATCATCTTTTAAAAGTTTGTTGTCTGTCTCTCCAGTATGAGCCTTTCACCAGATGTCTGGGGACCACTCAGTAATTGCTCATGGATATGAATGATGAGACAGGTAAGTGGAAAATGAGCATGTGTGTAGAGTTTATTGACTGACCTTCACTCCTGGGTGAACTGGCTGAGCCATTTATTCAGCAAATCTCAGTGTCAGCCTATCAGCTTCCTATTGTCACTGTAACAAACTAACACAAGTTCTGTGGCTTACAACAGCCTGTCAGGAGTCATAAGTAAGTTTCACTGAGCTAAACTAAGAAGTCTTCTGGGTTTTGATCTTTTTTGGAGGTTCTTTGGAGAATTTGTTTTCTTATCTTTTCCAGTTCGTACAGGCTATCCGTATTTCCTGGCTCTTGGCCTACTTTCTTGTATTTCCTAGGTCTACAGTAATTGGTCAGATCTTTTTCTTTTTTTAATGTTACATCACTCAAGCACTGATGCTGCTTCCTCTCTTTTACACGCTGAAGGACGTTTATAACAAGTGTTTTAAAGAGAAAGGATGTCTTACCTGAAGATTACCACGTTGTCTTTGGAATGATAACCTGAACCCAAATAATTCAAAGTATTTTAATTAAAACAACTCATGAAATTGTAACTATTTATTTATATTTCTCATTTGAAGATAATATGTATTCTCTCGGGATTTTTAGATGCAATACTTAATGGGTGTTCAATGATAGAACAATTAAGAGATCAGTGCATAACTGTGAATAAGAATAGAAGCCTATGTAGATTTTGTTTTAACACCTACCCGCCTGATTTGTTGATGGTGACTGTACATGTGGAATGTATGGAGAACTGTCTTATCTGGTCTGGGAAGGACACTGTGTCAGGAAGGAGAGAAGGGTGTGGTGTGAGGCTGACATGGAGTTTCCAGAAGGCCAGCTTACTTAGTATCATATTCTTCTACCCTGACGATTCCTCTCCTCAACAGGGTCTTCTATCCCATTCATTTTCTAGTATTTCACTCTCTCTTGCTCCCAGTATATCACTTTGGTCTTCACAGTCTTACATTTTCATTTTGTCTCTTAACCCTTCTCCTCCCCACTTAAGCACTTGTTTGGTTTTTCAACTATTTTCATAGCATTTAAATCATTTAAACTTTTGGTGAAGTAATTACACTAACATACATGCACAAGCATGCATAAATAGATGCTCACAGATGCACATAACTACCCAAAATACTTTTATACCTTATTTCAAAACTAAGAGAAACAATTGTTATACTTAAGTTTTAAGCTTACATTAAAAAACTAAATGCTTTAATATATACAATTCTCCTAAGGACTATTAATTTCATACTTAACAAGGTAAATACTTGTTTACATTTAAGAATAGGCATAGTCTTTACATGATTACAAGATGCCTAGTGATTCACTAGCTAGAGGGATGACATGAGAACCTTCCTAGACTACACACCTAATGTGGCTTTTTTGGAATGAATATATATATAATTTATTAGGTGGAGGAGATTCTCTTATTCAGAGAAAATTAGAGTTTGGAGCGGGTTGGGGTAATGGAAATGTACCAGAACGTTTGTCCAAGGAGTAGGGGTTAAGAAGTACAGGAAAAGAGGAAGTGGAGGACGGCTCCTCTGCATGACTCTTTGCAGCTATCTGGCAGAAACATTGCAGGAGAGCTGTAGCAGGTAACGGAAAGGCTGTGACTCAGAGCCAGTGATGTGCCAGAGAAGGTACAAGAGAGGGTCCCATGGTGAGAAGTCTATTTTACTTTTCAAAAGCCTCGAGGAAAGGAGAGGGTGACTCTTATTTTCACAAGAGTCTAAATAGCAGAAAAAAGAGCTTCCAGGGCCCCATATGCAGGGCAAGAAGAGGATTCAGTAGGTATAAGTGATAGGAGATATGACCCTTGCAAAAACCTCAAACCTCCTTGACATCATGGCCCAAATCACCTGCTTACCACTTGGTGCTTTCATCTATAAATGCATTATCTAGTTATTGTTTATAATTAAGGCACGTTCTATGACAGCTTTTGTATTTTCTCTGTTTTTTCTATCATTAGTCAGTCTTCTTCTTTAGACATTATCTTGTGATTTTAGAAGTTCTTATTAATATACAACACAGACCATAAACAAGAGCTCTTTGATAATGACAATTATAATTAGACAGGGTGGGAACTTTTAGACTCATACGCATTTGTACCAATCTCAGAGGACTACATGTGTTGAAAAAGTAAGAAGTAGAAAAGTTTTGTTGTTGATGTTTTCAATAATGCGTAAGTGCCTAGCTTCAGTATTTTGAGTAATTTATTTTAATTA
This sequence comes from Dinomys branickii, assembly GCA_004027595.1. Lineage (NCBI taxonomy): Eukaryota > Metazoa > Chordata > Mammalia > Rodentia > Dinomyidae > Dinomys > Dinomys branickii. The sequence goes on from PVLD010025812.1 coordinate 8,240, forward strand.
AAAAGTAGAAGGAAATAAAGTCAAAATACTCAGAAAAGATATAAAAGGTTTAGGTATAATTCCAGTCACAAATAGTAAATTTAACATAGATGCATTTAATTCTATTTCCTCCACGAATCCTACTAAAACATCAAAAATTGTTGTTAATAAAAGCATGAACTCACAAGAACAAAAAGGAAAAGAAGATTATAGTAACAAAATTCCAGAAGCTGGAAAACTACAGAGATGATTGATAGCTGACCTTAGCAGACCTGAGGAAACTGAACCCTGAGCCGGCAGAGGGAAAATGTGTGGAAAAACTTAACAGATTCTTTAAAGGGTGCGGGAACTGATGGCATCAAGACCTCTGGAAACGAGAGCAAGTATGTAGTTGCAGATAGGACTGATGAAAGTACATTTAAGAAGCAGTTAGGTCCTCAGACCCTCTCCCAAACCCGAATGGCTGATCGTTCCTCCATCTGGACGAAGAGTGGGTGCCAGGGACATGTCTGGGCTGAGAGATTTGAAGATATTCTTGCTATGTGATAATCCACCCCAAATGAAACGGGAGAGAGCCATGTTATTGTGCTCATTTTAGTGTGACTCATACCTGTGAGTCAGTTAATTCAGACGATACAGGACAAGGACAGCTCATTTTGTACCACGTGTCTGGGGCTTTTGATCCAGAATATTTAACTGTTTGGTGGTGGAAACATCTGGAGGTATTTTGACTTGACGTATCTGGCAGTGGATGGTATGGATTAAGCGTTCTGTTGGGCTCAGCAGGCTGGAATGCTTATGTTAAGCCCCCACCCCCACCCCTAGCGTGGTCTCTGCTCGGGTTTGTTTTGACTTCTTCTCAGCATGGTCGCTGAGTTCCAAAAGCAAGTGTTCCCAAGAGCAACAAAGGAGTACTCAGCTTTCTGGTGATCAAGCCTCTTTCAAGACACAGTATCCCAAGGGATAAACGCAGCTTTGGTTTTGAGTTACCTGCCCTCATATTTCAAGGGGAAAAACCACGACATCATCCTCGGTGTTCAGAAATTGCATTTTCTTCCTCAAAGGCCACTTGGGTTTTAATTTCAACTCTGGCAATTAATCCTGTATCAGCCTTCATATGACTTCCAAAATCACTTTTGCAGAGACCTCTAGTCATGTCCGTTGCCTTCAGAGCTCAGTGGGAAATGAGTTCTTTAATGCTTTAAGTTCAATCTTTCAGATGTTTGGATCACTATACACTTGATTCATTATGCTTCAAAAAGGCATTTACTTAATACCTTTTGACATTTTATATTTGTTTTTCAAATTCATCACCTAATAGTCTGCTAATCTCAAACTCATTACAGAATATTCCTGCAATTTGCATACACTGACCAGGGGTCACAGAAGGTATCTTAGTGTTGTGCTGGTCACAGTCTGCACAGCAGGCAGCAAATTGAAACAGAAACCCTGCTTCTTTCCAGCTGGAATTGGATAAAATACACCAACTAGAAATAGATATGAGAATACTATATTTGAACAGACTCCTCTTATAGAACAAGATTACAGAAATGAATACCTGTATATTACTAGTATGTTATTCACCTCCTTAATTATGGTTCCTAAACATACTGCTTTGTGTAAACAAAGCCTCGACTCTCTTCTCTCCCCTTTAGAGTTGGCATGAAAGTCCCTAGTTTGTCTGTACCTTAGCTCGGCAGTGAAGTAACACGGTTGTTTTTAGAGCAATCGCAATTGCTGTCATAGCTCTGTTACTGCAGCCTCACTGCCATTCATTAAACCGAGGAAGGACTGAACCGAGGAACTATAAGAGGGATGAGAAGGACAGCATCGCTTTTCCTTGCCTCCTCGGAGGTGTGCCATGCTGTTATGTGCCGCAAAACCAGAAAACATAACACCGTAGTTACACTCTGCTCTCACAGCAGTGTAAAATCTTTTTTCAATGAGCGAAAAAGAAAGTGTTTGACAAACTCTCCCTCCTCTCCATCTGTAAACAGCTCCTCCTTAAGACCTGAGGTGATGTTTGCAGCAACTCCCACGGAGCATCCATACTACTGTCAGTATCAAAGCACGGAATAGCTGAAGCTTTATTTCCATTCACTTTTAAATGATATTTTGAAAACTTTGTAGTTTCTTAAAACAGCCCTCTTATTTTCATAGTCTTATACCGAGTTCTCTGTGGTGGATGCCACTCTCTCCCAGTAGCCACCTCTTCCCTCGAAGGCCCACTTCCAGGTTCTGCTGTTGCTCCAGCTTCCCACTCTGCCACGGGTAGCCCTTTCTGAATCTTTCCTCCTGCCCATTTTGGAAGCGAGGACCACAAAAATCAGTTTCCTGCTCTAGGTGGAGCAGTGGTGGGCCCCAAAGAGATGATAAGCTGTGTGTGTTTTTATGTTCTCTGAACTGAAACCCGGGAGAAAGTCTTCTTAGCCCCTCACTTGCCCCTCGCTCAGCAAAAGACAAGACTTGTTGGGTGCACCTCTGAGAGAGAGAATTAGCAGGAAGCAAGATGTTTTATTTGATGGAACCTGGTGTGCTGTGGTAGGAAGAAAGGAGGCAGCAGTGCACATTTGGGAAGATGGCTCTACTTAGTGTCTACAAAACCAGTTCTGAACCCAGACTCTGCTGGGAAGGGCTCTGACAATGCCATCAACAGTCCTGCTTCTGCCGTTCCCTAAGAGGGCCGTTCTGAGGTGTCCCCAAGAACACAGAGCCCAGAGGACTGTCAGAGGTGAGCACCTTAACAGGCTTTATGGCTTTTGCAGGAATGCAAACTTTAAGATCCACCACTTCTACCTTAGTGGGGAACCAAACTGGAATCAGGAAAACTAACTTCTTATTCTCTGTGTCAGAATTACTGCTCTTACAATGATGGAGATTAACTTGGCCAGGGGCACACTACAAGAAATCACATTTTACCAGATCAATGGAGAAAATCCTCTTGTGTATTTCCAAAACTCTGTGTATGTGATTCCTGTGGCCTGGGTCACTCTCCTCCAATTGTGTGTTGATTTAGCTCTTCTGTTCTTTTGCCCTTGAGCTCTTTGAGGGCAGGATTCATGCTAGCTCATCTTAACCCACTGCTTATGAAGTACATGTCCTTATGTAGGCCCTCTATACAAGCTTATTAAATGAAAGGTTTGATGGGGGAAACTAGAAGCAGGTGAGGGAATTTATTCCTAAAATCCAAATTTTGAGTAGGCAAATATCTTTGTTATCCATAGAGTCCTTGGTTTTAAAACTCTCTCTCTTTAATTCACAATTAGATTCTCCTTCATTTTGAAGGAAAGCCTTTTCAAAAAAATCTACCAAGCCTAATCAGGTAGCTACTGGCCTTCTGCAGTTGAGAGTTTGAAGGACTTAGGTGAGCAGTTCTAATTTATGAAAGCTGACACCATCCTTCAGAGCAGGTAGCCTGAGAAAGACAAGCGCCAGTGGGGAGCCAGCCCGGTGAGATCATTGCGTAATGTAATAAGAAACTGCAGATTTAAATACAATATGGACAAATGCGTGTCAGACTAAATGTCCAGGTTTACACGGTCTTTCTTTCTCTCTAGACTGTCAGTTTCTTAGGGCAAGGATTGAGTCTGTTCTGGATTCCTAGCTCCTGGTAGAGTTTAAGGAAAAATATCTGGTGATATTTTATATGTTGAGGTAAATTAGGAGTGGCAGTGGAATGGGAATTCTAATGCCAGGATAATGAAGTGAGATTTTTTCAAGTGATCCTGATGATGAGATGAGTAAAGAGAAAGAAGGGAAGAAAATAACTTTTACTGAGCACTAACAGTATGTAAGGCATTGTGCATAGTATTTTACACATATTACAGAAGTCTCCCAAATTTCCAAAATTTTGGAGACTTGATTTTTCCAACTTAACAATATTTCTGTGGTTTGGATATCTGAACTACAAAGAAAAAAAAAATAAACAAAACATCATTTTCCAGGCTATCACTTGGGGTAATAAACAAATTTTTGAAATAATTATGTTTGAAAACTCTTTTATATAAATACATCTTGCAAATGAGTTGAAGAATATTGTATGCACCCATCATTATTTTCCAAAGATTAAAAACGTCTGGTCATATAGGAAAAAGGGAAAAAGAAATAGCATGCCATGTAAACCCCCAAATCTTTGGCATATAAACATGCACACAGAAATCAATCACCCTGTTTAGTGTTTCTCATAATGAAAATCAGAACGTGAAGTGCTCAGTCATCACCTGTAAACTGGCAAGACATACATAATTTTTGCTTTTTGGAAATGCTTGTTGCTCTGCGGCCAATTCCCTCATCCTTGAGAGCTGTTATAATTGCATCTGCTGAACCAAAGGAGAGGGTGATCCAATAGCTCTTTTGAGATTTCCCTGTCGCATCTGTTCTAGCAGAGGCTTTCCTTTCCAAACTCGCCTCCTAGCCTGTGCATCTGCAGTGGCTCCATGAAGACTACAAGGTCTTCACATTGTCTCGCAGCCTAGGTCACCATCCTTCCCATTTCCCTCTGTCCTTGAGCCGTGGTGACATCACTCTGCAGCCCCCTGAAGCCCAGGAGCTCATGCCTGCCCAGGAAACAATCTTCTGTCTTGTCTTATTCAATCCTCACATGAACCACCACTTTATAAATGAAAAAACTGATAGCCCAAAGGGTTTAAAGACTGTTAGTCTGCTCATAATCACACTTAGAGTAGGACCTTGAATCAAGGTAGGATTTGGAACAAGGCCTGAGAGATTCTAAAAACCACACTGACTTTACTTCACCATCCTAGGGATTTGTTGATGAGAACAAAATAATATTGGGAGAATCATTGTGTAAGAGGTATAGCTTTTAATTCACACACTTGAGCACAGAAGAGACATTCCTATATTCATTTGTCTATAATTCAATATAATTTATGTAAGGATCTCATCTTGTCAGAGGCAGAACTGTTAATCTGTCCAGATTACCTCTCTCCAAGCTTCTTGGTCCCATCTAAGCCCAGAGAGAACAGTGGGGTGAGAAAGAGAGAACCCTAGATCTGTGCTCTCTCGGGGTTGGGGCCCAATCAGCTACCCATCTTTCCTTATGTCCATTTAGTTCATGTCTAGAATTTCTTAGTCTCATAAGAAAATACCCTTCATGCTTAACAATTTGCTCTGCTCCTCTTGGGCACATGTACCCATTCCACAGTTCCCTGGGGGATTGCATGGGACCAGTCCCCATGTGTGCACCACACTGGGCTTAGGGAGCTCTGTGAGGCTCTCAGAGGTCCTGTCTGCCTAGATACACCATGTAGGTATTTGTTTTCTGAAGCCTTGTGCCTTTGCATAGGACTCCTGTGCTCTCTGATCTACCTTCTGGTCTCGGGTTTGTCTCTTCCACCACATGATAAAGTAAGTTCCTTGCAGGCAGAGATTGTGTTGCATTCACTTTTGTGTTCCAGCACCTGTCATAAAACCAGAAGACTAAACATCCCTCTATAAATGTATGATAAATGAATGGTTGTCACCCCTGGTATATTATAGCTTGTTTTCATAGTCTATCTGATATTCGGGAGGTATACAACTGGGTGAAAAGTAGACATGTTAGATCGTAAATATTCGTCTTTTAAGGATGGCCTTGTCACAATTTAGAGCAACAACTACATTCCAGGAACTCAGCTGTGCATTTCCTCAGGGTAGATCCTAGCAGATGCTATTGGCACCCTACCCATATGCCCTCATTTGTACAATTTCAGCAGATGCCAGGGGACTTCCAACTGCCGGTATATGCATTCCTTTGTTTGAGGGCTTTCTCTACCCACCAAATTCTCACTGCTCCCTGTGTCACAGGAACTGCCAAGGAATTAAAGTCCATCAGCATGCGTCTCTATCAGTGGCTCCCAGCGTGGTGAATAAGTACCCTAGACCCCTATCCCTAGGGTAGGATATTTCGGAGGCCTGTGTTTACACTGGTTGCACACAGTTCCGTTGGGTATTAAGTCTCCATTATCCACAGTGGAGCTGCCCTGATAGGGTATCTTTCACTGTGTTCCTTCTCTCTTTATCTCATTCCTCATGCTTTTACTTCCAGATAAAATGCATTTAGTTCTTTGTCACATGGTGCTCCTTGGTGAACCCAGCTAAAAGATTTACTAAGCTCCCATGGTGGTTTTTTGTTGTTGTTGTTCTGGATCTACTGGGCTACTTTGGGATGTTAACAATAAAAATGGGAGGGTATTGAGAGGGGAAGGAATGATGGCAGTGGGATGGCCGTGAAGACAGTTGCCCTGTTTTCCTTGATGTGGGCTTAAAATGACTCCAGCGTGTTTCTTGTAGGCTTGTGTATCCTGATATTATACACAAGAATAAGAGAACATTTTACTGAACATACGTTTACTTGCCTCCTAAAGATATAATGTGGATGGATGGATGCAAGAAGCTTTGCCTATAGATATTCATGCAGAACAGAGGGCGTATTTTTTGTAATAGTAAAAAGTGAAAAGCAACCCGCCTAATTCAGGACCTTGCTAAGTAAATTATGATAAATATGGCATGCCTACTAGATGAAATAGTATGGATATCTTTAAAATGCATATTTTATAACATGAAAACATGTGAATAACGTAGGCATATTAAGGATGTTTTCAGTAGTTCCTGTAGTCCTATAAGAGTGCTGGCTTCTGTGAGGAAGAGCCAGGAGAAGGATTGGAAATGAGTAGAAGCTCGCACCTCAGCAAAGTGAGCAGAACCGATATAAACATACACAACTGAGGAAATAGAAAGGGAATCCAAGGAACGACGTTCCCCGAGCTCTGCTTGCTGCTCCACTTCTCTGGCCGCTTGCCTGGGCTGTGTTTGTACCCTTCCCCCCAAAAGGGATAATCCCGGTGTGTGTCACTTATTTTATTCCTGATATATGCCACACGCTATCGTCGGTACTTCTGAAAAAGAATGTAGACAATTTCTAACAATCTCTGGGAAAATATCACAATCCCCATGTTTGCAAACGTGGAAATCGAAGCACACTGTGAATTAAGCAACCAGCTACGATCACTCATTTAATAGGCAGAATTCAAACTCTAATATTTCTGTGGTTTAAAATATCATGGCTAGAGACAGAAATATAACCTTTCCTGTATGACAGAAATGAGATTATTAATCTCCACACAAGACCAGGGACATGTATAATACCAGGAATTTAGGAAGAAAAGCCTTCTAATTCATGCTGGGCTGACTCCTGGTGTGGCCACCTGCAAGCTGACTCTGTTCTCATCTTGTTGCTTTTAATTATGTATTGAACTGATGGAAACCTTCCCCTGAATATAGAACAGAAGGTTGGACTTTCCTTACATTGGAGCCAGTTCTCAAACAGGGTAGCAGACAATCACCAAGTAGACATTCCAATTAAGACCTGTATCTAGCCGTGTACCAAAGGTGTCTGCCTCTCTGGAAAGATATTTTCTCTGGCTCTAGAGAAGCCCAGCAAATTAGATGAGGTAGCTGCCCACTGACTTGAAAAAGCAATGTCCTTCCCTCCCTGGGTTCCATGATGTCACATGGGTAGATTGAAATCAGCCATGCTGGCAGTGTATTTGTACCATGGAAGCTGGTGAGCACTGTTAGATCAGAGATTTTCTTCACAGAGATCAATTGGCTATTGTGCATCCTCCCGAGGACCAGAGACCACCGGCTAGACATGACTACTTGTCCTGCTGTAGCAAAGACAAGGTGGTAAAGCACAGTGAATAATATAAACTATGTCTACACACATACTGGGTTTTAGGGGCCCGAGAGATGTAGTCCCTGATCCAGTTTTGAATCAACCAAGATATGTGGAATGGTTAGGTAAATGGAGACCAATATATTGTCTTTTTTGATGAGAAAGGCTAGTTTGGTGAATGTGCTTTAGGGGTGCCAAAAATGAGCTTCGTGCTCCATGCCAGAAGTGGGTAGACTTCCCCACTTGATCACAAGCCCTGTTGTGCCACCACTGGTCTCCTCATATAGTGCTTTCCTAGGAAAGATCTGTGAGCAGCTGACTTCCAAAAGGAGGAAGGTGGCGAGGACTGAGTTGCCTTTGCCTAGTTCCTCTCCCAAAGCTACCAACAAGAGGGGTCACTTTTCCTACATAAGGAGTAATCAGTGAGGTAGCAGGTCTCTTATTTAGCACCCATGACATCAAAGGAAATACCTGAATAGAGATATGTTAGTCAGTTTTTTATTATCCCAACAAGTACCTGAAGTGGGCTAACTTCATAAAGAAATGAGGTTTACTTAGCTCACCATTTTGGAAGTTCAAGGGCATGGTGCTTCTATTAGCTCAGTTCTGGTGAGGCTCCTCTCAGTCATACCATGTCACAGTGGGTGGACGTGGGAGAGCTCACAGCAGGGAGTGGCAATGAGAGATCATATCTCAAACAAAAAAACCAGAGAACTGGGTGAGGCCAGGCCCATGTTTCTATAAGAACTCTCTTTTGAGAAATACTTGAATTCCTTGGGTGAGTAGGGCCTTCAGTGATCCAGGCTTCACCTCTTAATGGTTTAATTAGCATCTGCCATACTGCTACCTTGAGAATTAAGAACCAATTAAATAGATCCTTGGGGGACAGATTATGTCACCTCAAGGACATAACCATTATCCTTCTGTGAAAACTTAAAACAACAAATGGAAAAGTGATGAGAAACATAAACTCAATTTTGCGGATCTCAAATTGGATATACCTTTATATCTTCTCCATATTAATGGTAGAAGTATCAGATTGTCCTATATCTTGAGGATATATAGAGTATGTTGCTATGTGCCTCTTTCATACAGATGATAGTGCAGATATCGTCTACAAAAGTAATTGTAGTTTATGAAAGCAACTGTGGACTTCAGAATCCACTTCAAGCCTGTGGACACACAGCCACAGGTGAGAAACTCTTACAGAACCTGCCTAAGAATAAGCTTTGCCTTTCCCTTTGCTCTGTGGGGTCTTCACCCAAAAGCCTCTGGTGGATAGACAGGCTTTACCTCTAGCTTCAACCCTTATCATAAATGTAGCCCATACAGCTTTACAATAGACTGCTCAACAGGCTATGTAGTGTGGGAATAGCATTCTGCAGTCTTCACAAAGTCTTCCTTTCCTGCATATTTCTCCAGTGCTCAGCCAGGAGAACTAGGAGCAGTCTGCCCTTTCTGATGTGCCTGCACCCTGCCTATTAGAGCATCACAAGCCTGAGAAACGCTGAACTATGTGGATGGGCTGATTTCCATTCTTACCTCCTAGTTGTACATCCCATTAGAGAGAAGTTGCTCAAGAATTGGATATCACTCCCCCAAAGAATTGGATGTTCCTTTGGAACCCGTGGAAGCGATATCACCATTTTCATTGACTCTTAGTTTAACATGGAAAAACAAACCCATGATGCACTATTATATCCTCCTGTTTCTTAGCTCATTATTTTGCAGAATATTTACTAGATCTCAGTAATGCTTAGTAGATTATTGAAGGGACGACACAATACACACTTGAATTCTGTCAAGTTTCTCTGGTGCAAGGTGAATCATGATCCCAGCCTCCTTCTGCTAGCCTTGAGAGTCTCCTTCTATCACAAATTAACCTATAATCTCTTCTGGGTCTAATTATATGTGAACTATAATTTCTGAAGCTTTGGGGTTCAGTTAAAACCAAATTGGGAATGAACTTTAGGTTTCATGGTTAGTGCCTTCCTGATTGATTATACTGGATTGTTAATACTTCTAAAAGATTTTCTACTTTAATTTGTTGAACATAAGCCTAGACTTTATACTATAATTCAGTATTTACCTGTTTATCTATTAAACAAGTACTTACTGAATGCTCCTCACCCAACTGGCTCTGTGCTGGACAATGAGGATTAACATACTTTCAAAAGAGTCGGGTCAAGAGAAAGACATTCTGGAAAATCATGGCAGTTTAGTGAGCATTATCATAGCGGATTACTGGAAATAGTGGGAGGGAAGAAGAGCTACAGAAGACTGCTAGGAGAGTTTTGAAGTACTTGAATTAAGCTTGAAGAATGAGGAAGGGTTTTTTGAGGGAGAAAATAAGGATCTTCCAGGTAGAGTGAAAAAATATTAATGCTGTAGAAGCATGATATGTTTGGGAAACTTCAGAAAGCTCAGAGTTGTTGGCATACAAAAGGCAAAAGAGGTATGGTGTGGGGCTTACTGCATGCCAGATACCATTCTAACTGCTTTATACTCTTTCTCTGATTTCTACAACATTATGAAGATGGTGTTATTAACCCCATTTTATAGATATGGAAACCAAGGCTCAGGGCATTGTATAACTTGTTCAGTTTTACTGCCCTAACACATCCACCACCTAGATCATTGAAGAGAGATTTGATCCTGCAGCAGTGACACCATTAATCTCTGTACAAGGCTGCCTCACCCTTATCGGTTTATATTCAAGCGCACAGACAAACTTTTTGGGTTTTTGTCATCAGATAACTGCTTAAGGACCTGCTTCTAATCAAGGTATTTTTCTCTGCAAGGTCAGCAAAGATAGCTGGTATAGCAGCCATTCTACATCATCACTCCGTGACTAACAGGAACTCAGGTCAGACCCCGGGCCTCCAAGTGCAATGATCTCTGAATGGCAAGAGAAATTCAAGTTTAACCGGGAAACTCAGTAATTACCAACTAGTCAAGTTGTAGGGCCACAAAACTCCAGCTCCTCCTTGAAGTGGTTTTACAGGGTTTGAGTTGTAGAGGGAGTTTTGGACAGAGCTGTTTATTTGGGATTAGAGATGTGTGTGCTATTAAAAAGCAAGATGGAAGCAGGTAACTTTATGACTAACGCTATTCTGCTTCTCATGAATCTCTCTTCGCTCTTCTAATACCTTAGACTATGAGGAAAGAGCCAGCTTAGCAGTATGATGAAAACCCCGCTGAGTTTGTGGTCTAACAACTTAATCACTCACCCAGGACACTGGACGAATGGTGCAGAGGATCGGTTAAAAGTGTAGATGCTGGGGCCAGGTATACAGGGCCTAGATTCTAAATATTGAGACAAAATACTTAATCCCTTGCACGTCAGTTTTCATATCTGTAAATCAGAGATGCAGCACACCTATCTCATGGGAATCATGAGAAGAATCACAGGAATAATTCATAAGAGGATCTTAAAAACAAGCCTGGCACAGGGGAAGAATGTGATAAATGTTAGCTTGAAGTTGTAGACCTCTTGGCCTCATTCCAGGCCCAGAGTTCCTGGAGAAAATGATTCTTCTTTTTGCTTAACTTTTTTCTGCTCAAGGAAGACTGATGTAAATGTCTTTGCATTAAAGTAAACTCGCTGATATGCACTGTCATACAGGGCTGCAGGAGACAGGCCGCCAGCCTTGGTGCAGCCTTGTGACCTCCAGTGTTCTCTGCGTGCTGCACCTGCTCTCTACCAGCAGAAGCCCACTGTGTTCCAGGCCAACCGTGAGGACCTTTGCTCCTGGTTGCTCTGTGATTGTTGTCTCTTCGCCATAACCAAGCATTATGATCTGACTGTAGTGGAAAAACAAATATTGATGAGCTTTTCATTTGTTCATTTTAATGAGGGAAGCCTACTGTTTCAGTTGGACAAATTCTACTGGCATTCATCATACTGCCATGGAAACCATGCCCAGTCACTGCTGAAGTGCGGTTGCTATATATGTCTTGAGATGTACATGCTCCAAGAATTGCATTTTAGCACACACTGTATTTTTTACTTTCAATTCTGTTTCCATAGTTTTGGACTAGATCCCATCAGCTAACTGCTTCTCTGTTCATTCCTTTAGGATACTTTGCTGTGTTTGGGATATTGAATCATGTGGTAGAAACCACAAAAATCTTTTGATTAGCTCTGGCTGTGTTACTTCTGCCCTGGGACAGGCTTTCAAATCTTCCTGTTCCAATAAATGATCATAAATGCTCTGGCATATGAACATAAAGATTAGATGCTGTGGCTATAGCTCACTGGGAGAGAGAGAGACAAGGGGTATTAGCATGCCCAAGGCCCTGGGTTTGCTCCTCGTTACCAAAAATAAGCAAATAAAACTTTTAAAGAACTCATAAGGTTTGGGTAAGGAGTAGGTATACATTCTTAATAAGTTTAAAATGCGCTGTAATGATGAAGTAATTTCTGTACCAGAAAAGCTATTTAGTCCATAAAGTATACACCCCAAATGACCTTCAGAGTTCCTGTTTCTTCCTTGTAGTTCAGTCCTAAAAGTAGGAAGCTGTAGAGGATGAATCAGACCTGTGCGAGAAGAATCCCTGCCTATACCATCTCGGACAGGATGCTTAAATTCTCTGAGCTTCATTTTCTTTATTTTTAAAAATTCAGGGTTACTTAATAGACTAGAAAAAAAACAACTGACAGACACAGTGCTTTGAAGATACTAAGTACTTAAAATAGTACTTTTTGGTGAGAACTGTTTCACTGTGTTGCTGGGTCCAAGCTGGTCCTTACCAAAGGCAGTACTATTGTGTGACACGTGAAAATTCTTGAAAAGCATTTGTTAGCTCATTGAAAGGAACAGTTAGTGCGTATATTGTTTGATCAATCTTGCGTGCCTGTATCTGGTAATCTGAGCAACTACTTTGAACATAATAATATGCGATACAATAACCATTGTTATTTTCCTATCATCTTGTTTTGAAATTTTGTATCATTTTTATTGCTTTTTTCCCCTCTTTAAAATAAATTTTTAAAAAGCGACAACAGCTACTCATTGATTCTGCAATAAATCTTTATTAACATGTACAAAGTGCCTGGCAAGATGAGTGCAAAGCTTGCTCTCTGTAGTGTTATAAACTGTAGAGAAGGATAAAGGGGCAGGAGTAACTGCCATCTAAGTAGAGACTCGCTGATAACATCCACACAATAAGTGCCCCTGGTGAACGCGCGCAAGCATGGCAGGAATGGGAACTGAATTCTTTCAAACAGAATTTCCCACACAGGAGTTCAAGAAAACTCAGAGTGAGAAATACACGCCACAACTTATAGCTAAGAAGACATTATAGCTTTTTTGGGGTTTTTTTGGCAGTACTGGGGATCGAACTCAGGACCCTGCGCTTGCTAGGCAGGCACTCATTCCACTGAGCTATATCCCCAGCCCCGACATTATAGCTTATAGCTAAGAAGTTACTATATCCGTCTCTGAAAAGCTCCGCTGTTGGTACCTGACTTAAGATTACAAATCAAAGGGAAAGAGAGTACTGGTACTATATAGGATGGCTGCAGACTTTATTTCAGCCTGATAATTACTCTCTGTACTGATATAGTCACCAAAATATTCACTTTGGAAAGAATTTGAAAATGTATGGTCTTCTGAAGCCAAAGTGACCCTTGTTCAGGAGAAAAAATTGGTCTTCACTGAGACAGACCTGTCAGTAACTCAATCAAGGTATGTAAAGTCAGAGCCAAATAGGACTGAGCATCTCATTTACAGTTTGGGGGGCTGTTCACTTTGCCCTGTTCAGTAAATTAAATGTAATTCTATCTTAGATTTAAAGCACAGAAATAATATCTCGGCTATGGATCATATGAGGTAAAATTCAATAAAATTTCTGAAGCAATAGCAAAGGGTACATATATTTGCATCTGTGTGTATAAACATACAAATACACACACACACACACGCCCATGCACACGCGTGCACGCGCACACACACACACACACACACGCACATGCACACATAACCATTGCTGGACTTTGGATGAGGGTGCTTTCTGTAACCCAGCAAATTACCCTCAGACCAGCAGGGTGAATATTGATGTTCCTTTCCCTTCTACTCAGGCCCTTTTCTCTTCTTTCCTTCTCTTTTCTCCATTCCTCTCCTTCCCTCCTCCTCTTCATCCTCCTTCTTCCTTTCAGAATATCCACCCTTGATTTTAAGTACAAATGGTGCGAGTTGAAAGGCAAATCAGCCAGCTAGAACGGGCAGAGCTCTGCTACGTCAGGGATTTCACCACTGAGGGAACCAGGTGTGGCTCCGATGATGGTGGTTGTCAATCTTGCCTTATTCAAACTCTGTGGGAGGCAGGTGAACACCCATTGAGCTTCTCCATGGGGAAATCTTTTGAGGAGTGAAATGATGGTATAGTCTATATTTTATTCCAGGGAGGATATATGAAGACCTATTTTAAATAATACTTCTTTTTGCAGTATATCTTTGTAGTATTAGGGGTCAACCTAGGACCTTCAGACTAAGCTACATCCCTACCTCTTCTTTAAAAATTTTAAAATAGCATGTAATTTGCTAAATTTCCAACATGGGGCTTGAATTTGTAATCCTCCTGCCTCAGCCTCCTTGAGTCCTGGTATTATAGATGTGGTCCACCAGACCCATCCCAAATACTCTTCTTCATAAGGCAGTTGAATGAGGATGAACATAGTTTCCAAGTAAAGCATAGGCAGACTCATGGAAACTCAATGAATACTTTTCGAGTGAATAAATTGGCTGAGAAAAAAAGTGTTTATGAAGCTAAAACATGGAGAGTTAGAAGGAACAATTAGTCCAAGTTCCAAAAATACTCCCATATCCACCTACCTTTTCTTCCTGAAAGTACAGCTTTTAGTTTTCTTCCCAGCACAGACTTTCTCTACTACACCAGTCAGAACCTCATCTCGATGTTTTGCGCGTGTCGGGCGAGCCGCGCGGAGGGCCCCAAACACCGCCGGAAGCAGAGAGAAAGATTTGCTGGGTCCTAGCGCCCCGAGAATACAGACAGCTCGATCCCTCCCGCCTCCCGAGCCGGCGCAGCTCTCCAGCGACTCCCGACAGAGATCGGCTCTCTGGCGGCGGCAACGCCCAGCAGTCTCACGTTTCGTGCGCATCGGGCGGGCCGCGCAGAAAGCCCCAAAGGATAGACTGGCACCTTGGAACCTTCATGCCTGCAGGTACTCCAATAACTGGTGAGATATCGGCGCTCGCGACCAGATCACCGAGTGGGGGAGGAGATCCATCCC
>PVLD010025813.1:0-23145 GCA_004027595.1 Dinomys branickii
TGCGTCTAGGAGATGCGGGGTCGGCTACCACGAGCAGTCTGGGGATCGCGGGTTCCTCATGGCATCTGTGTCCTTATATGCGGTTTCCCCATCATGGGAACCCATGAGAATTCTACATACAATTTACATAGAGGTCCTGGCATTGTCCTGGTCAGGTCTTGCCCACTTCTCCAGCCAGCTGTGCCATGCCCTACCTCCTATATGAGGAGCTCACCCAGAGAACTGTCCTGCTGCATATACAATGCTCAGCTGGCAAATGGAGAAACACCACAGCATATCCACAGAATAGGATACTAACGACTCAGTAACAAAAGGGAATGAACACTTCATCCTCTCAGTGACATGGATGAATCTCAAGAACAGTATGCTAAAAGAAAGAGGTCACAGTTGGAAGGCTACATACTCTGTGTTTCTGTCTAGATGACACTGTAGAAAAGACCAAATGACAGGGACAGAAAACATCAGCAGCTGCCAGGGTCCGGGGTTGGTGGATGTGAGAAACTGTGGAGGGGAGTGTGGTAATTTTGGGGAGGTGGTGTTCTATATTCTGATTGTAGTAGTAGTTGCAAACCTGCATATATTTGTCAAAACTCATAGAACTAACATTAAGAAGTGGTGTATTTCACTTTTAAAAAAGACACCTCAGAGGTACAGATGAGCACTTAATTATTTTTTTCTTGTTGCTGCGACAAAATACTCGACATCCAAAATGAAGGAAGGAAAGGTTTGTTTAGCTTACAGTTTGTGGAGGTTTCATTCCACACTTTGCTGGTTCTGAGGCACAGGGGCACATGGCAGAGGGCAACAGTTCATGGCGGCGGTACACAGCAAAGCAACAAGTACAAGAAGGGAGGAATGGCAGCCAGTAGCCTCTCTCTCTCCCTTACTTCTCTCTCTTACGTATACAAACTATCCGCCCTAGGTAAGCTCTCACACCCATAATCCCAGCACTGGATCATGGATTAGTCATAAACTCTAAAAGCCACCCCATAACTGCATGAGGATTTGGGGAGACATGCAGACACAACCATAACAAGCACCTTATGTACAATTACACAGTCAGAAATATCACAAGTATCATTTGCAAGTTGGTTTGAAACACCTAATTTGACAAAGTGTTAAAATTAAGAAGTGTTAAATGAGAACTTTCATAAGAATATCAACTTTGTTTTTTTCTGCATTGCAGGGTATGAGCCAGCTGACTTGTAGGGAATGGGGACTCTTAGCTTATCATTTTAAGGTAGAATAATTCTAGACTTTATGCAAGCCTCAAAATGCGTCTTGAGAAACATCCCGGAGGGGTTATAAAAAGTTAACTTTGCAGTCCTGACTTTGCTCTGGAATGCTTCTCTAAAGACAAACAACACCTGGGCTAGATAACCACCTATAACCTTGCCTGGGTCTTTTCATCCTCTCTCTGTCCCTAGATAAACATTGTAACCATAAAGGAAATGTATGGTTATCTAAAGGGGAACATATGGAACAGAATACAAAAAGCATGTAACATTGTGGGGCTGGGGATATAACTCAATGGAATAAGCGCCTGCCTAGCAAGCGCAGGGTCCTGAGTTCGATCCCCAGTACCGCCAAAAAGCATATAACATTGTGTTTGGGCTCATGACTGGAGCCTGACCTGGTTATGTGCCACAATGAAAACAACGTGTGGTCAAGGCTACAACATTCCAATCTGTTACCATGAAAACTGAAAATGTATATAAGGTTAGAACAAAGGCAGACAGGGGTCCACGTTCCTGACCTGCAGGTCAGGGATGAGTGGTGACTAGTCTAAATTAATAAATTCTGTTTGTTCTAAATAGAGTCCTTTGTCTCCTGTGGACTTCAGCCCACTTTGCCATTACAGACTCACCGATGGAGAGTAAAAACACAAGCCATGTTTGGAGAGGTGCCTGGAACTGAGTAATATAAGAACCTGGCACAATAGAGCCTGGAACTCATCAATCAACAGGAGCTCAGCCTCTGGGTGAAGGGGCCCAGAACTCCATAGACAACTAGTATTAGAGATGAAAATGCTAGGAAATGTGCCCAGTCCTGCAAGCATCATCACTGATCCCTGTCCCATTCACTCTGTATGGGGGGCTCACAGGATGACATGGTCATGCTAAGTCACCTAGGAATTACTGAAGCCCCTGGAAATTTGTGCGCTGAGGCTGGAGGCAGGCTGGTCATCTACCAGGCCACACAGAAATGCTCCAGGTCCTGCCTCCTTTTAGTAACTCTGGAGGGGGAAGGTAACGTGACTTGGATCAGCAAGCGTGTGAGGATTAGACCATATCCAGGTCTCACCATCAATTCCATCCCTACTCAGTTATCTCCCCCTTGGAGGATGGGAGGCCAGAACAAGTGCAGGAAGCCACGACCCCAGTTCTCTCAGGACCAAACCCCTTTGACCTGGACTCTGCAGCTCTTCTGCCACAGAGGTAGCTCCAATTCCCTCAAGTCTGGGAGGTTACCACACAGGGCACCTCCTAGACTTTGGACTCCACTTTGGCTGCTCTCCAATGACTTTGAACCCTGCTGGAGCTGGGGTTCTGCTGCCGGAACAATTCAAAACCCAGTGTTTTTCACATTCAGTCAACACAGGAAACTCCTACAAATACCCTCAGACCCAAAGAGCTGCACAGATAAGCCCCACAAAAACTCTGCCTCACAGAAGGTGCTGGCCCAGATTCACCCAAAATACATGTCTTGCTCTACAGTGTGTGTGTGTGTGTGTGTGTGTGTGTGTGTGTGTGTGCACGCACACCACATGATTGTGGTTCTGGATAAGCAGAAAAGAGGCAATCTGTAACTGAATGCGGCAGAGCCTGCAGTGACCCTACTTCATAATCAAACACATTAGACTCAGATATGCAGGACCAATAAGCTTTATTCTTTCCCTCACCAGGGTTAGTGTCTGCTTGTTTCTACCTCAGGGTCAAACAGGTTCTCACTGATAATGAAGGAGTTAGATCAGAGGTAGATCTAGGCAGAAGGGAGGCGGTGTGTTAGATGAACCACAGGAATAGTCAGCACCCTCCAGGTCATGTTGGGGAAGGACTGGCCTGTCTTCTGGAAGCCCATGCTCTAGTAGAGGCCCAGGGCACTGTGGTGCAAAATTGTAGTGTCAGTGACAACTTCACTGTAGCCCTGGTCCCGGACAAACTGGAGGAGAGTCCTCACCAGGGCCTTTGCTGTGCCCATGCCTCGGTACTCCATGGCCACCGAGAGGTGAAACAGTTGTAGCTGCTTCTTCCCTGAAGGGCTGTCTCTCACTGGCAGAGCGCTCACAGTGCCCACCACCTTCCCCCTAGACTCAGCCACCCAGAAGCAGGAGCCACGCCCACTAAAGTAGGTTTTGGTGATGTCAGCCATGACTGTGCGCAAGAAGGTGGCCATTTCTTTGTTCCAGGGGTATTTAGCAAGGACTCTCAGGAAAGCAAGAAGGGTGATGCTGGACATGATGGCCAGGGTCCAGGAGCCAGAGACCAGGAGTAGGGACAGAGGCACCCCAAGTAAGAGCACGAGGGTGCGGGGCAGCATCAGCACGTGGCGGAAGGTGTTGGGGACGTGCTCCAACATGCCACTGAAGATCAAGTCCAGGACCCATTGGTGGTCACTCTCTTGGTATTTTGGATGTGATAAAGAGCCATGGGGACACCCACTTCCGTCTGAGATCTGTATGTCCACTAGAGCCAGCTAGATCTGCTTGCACACCTTCTCTGCAGTCCTGGAGAAGAGAGCAGCCATGTGAGTTTCCCTGCTCCTCCAGGCCTCTTCTGAACCATGGAGACCCTTCTAAATGTCATGTCTTTCTGCTGTCTCCCAGCAGAAAGCAAGCCCCTAACACTGACAATTGCTTTAATATCAAAAATATCTCACGTGTTGGGCAACTCTGATTACCCCCTTTCTATTTGTTTGTTTGGCATATCTCTTAACCTCTCTGAACCTGTATCTTCATCAGCACCAACTTATATGAAGCAGTAGTACATAAAGGCCCTTCTCCCTTCATGTTCATTACTCTATTACAGGCTAACCTTCTTGGTCAATTGACAGGGCAACTGTGTCATTCAGACCTGGTGTCCTGATCCCTTGCTCCTTCTCCAACTCCAGCTGTTGAGATGTACAATGTATGCATGTAGAAGATCAGGAAAGATCCCTTCCTCTGATTGTGAAGCTTATCAGTGAGAAGGCAAAAAACCACCACAAAACCAGGTGGCCCTGAGATTCCCCGGGAATGTCCTGGACTCCAGGCCCACATCGGGACTCTCAAACTTATACCTATGTCTTCTTACCACAGAGCAAGTACTTGGGGAGTCCTCAGCCCTTAGCCTCTGACTGGCATCCATGAGAGACTGTCCCGGGTCTGCCCCCTCTTTGGGGATCCAACCTTATTGGCCAGCTCCTGGACATTTGTTAATAATTGTTGGGGACCACTACAAAGTGGTTCTGAGTTGGAGTTAATATTAACCTATTGGCTGTCTGTGTTTACTTGTGAGTTGTATGAAGCTTAGGCACCTTTTCTGCCACCTCCATTAAATACAAGTAGACTGCAGCTGCAGGCATCTCACTCCTGCTGTGAAGGCCTTCCTGGAGATAATGCGGTTCTCCTAAATTAACATACCTACATTACTTGGAGAAGTCCTTAAAGGGATTCTCAAGTCTTGCCCAGATTCCTGCATTTTCTTTCTTTCTTTTTGGTGGTACTGGGGACTGAACTCAGGACCATGCACTTGCCAGGCAGGTGCTTATTCCACTGAACCATATCCCCAGCCCAAATTCCTACATTTTCTTTAGTATTCCCCCCTCCCTTGTTTGTGAACCAAATAAATACGGGCCACCCAGAGAAGTCTTTGGCTAAGCTCAGAGAATATTGAAGCTGTTACAGAGTTAGTCCCTCCTGGGGCGCTGAAATGATTTCCATTGTCTATTTTATTTAATCCTTCACCATCCACTCGCTTGGGAGATTGTGGGCCTGATCAACCTGCAATAACTTAGGGTTATTTAACCCGGTTTTCGATAAATGATGAACCCCAGGGTCATGGTATTGGACTGTGGTGGTGAAGAGATCCCAAGTGCATTCATCTTGTGAACATTTAGTAATTAACATATAGATGGAAGCAGGGATTGAAACACCCCTTTGCTCCTCATCCCTGTGAGAGCCTGCCACCTTTCTCCTGTTCCCTTCAGGCCACAATATTGTTCACCTAGCCCATTAAGCTCTCTCTGAGGTCAGCGCTGGTTCTCTGTTACACATGTGCTAGGAACCTCTGGACTGCTATTAGCTACAAAGTCTCTTATCATCGGCATTAGTCTAGGTCCCCTGATTCAGCAATAAGGCCCCTAACAGCTGCATTTTCCCCTGCCAATGATTTACCCAGTCCCAAGAAAGATCGATCCTGGGCGGTTCCCCAGAGTGTGGCCCCAGCTGGTGGTTCATGGCTGGCACCATCACACTTCTTACATATTTTACCTGAGCATGTGCCTTACTAAAGCAGGTAAAGTTAAACAGAAGGACAAATCCCTCTCTGTGTTTTCTTTATGGAAAGGATGTTTCCCTTCCAACAACAGATTCATCTCTGTGCATGTACCCTAACCTCGCAGGCCAGTGACGGTGTTGGTTCTCTCCTCTCATGGCTCCCTGAGCAGGATAACAGCAGAAGGGAGTGTTTGTGTGTAGGATTTTGCCATGTGTGTTGTCAGCAGAGATTGAGTAAGCACCCTGGATGTGATGACCTGGGGTCTTCCATGAAAGGAACTCCTCAGGAGCTTTGTGTGGACACAGGTGGATTCTCTCTGAACTGTGACAAGAGCTGGGGAGGCAGATTTTCAGGCTGCAGAGAGAGAGAGAGAGAGAGAGAGAGAGAGAGAGAGAGAGAGAGAGAGAGAACAGCTTGTCAGGATAGGGGAACCAGAGCACATAACTCTGAAGCTGGAAGAAAACAGCTTCAGGAAAGATGGTCAACATAGCCAGCAGTGGAAGAAATCAAAGAAGGAGGAAGAGAAGGTGGTGATTCTATCCTTGCAGGATCAGTGCCCATGTTAGGTAGCATGGAGAATGCAAGAGTTCTGAGGTTAAAGAGGCTTCCACCAAGATTTCAGAAGGCCTGGGAAGCCAGACAGTGTGCCCCTGAGAGGGCAATATGTGAAGCTGTATGAAGCAAAAGGTGCATTGGAGACCTCAGAAGTTGAGAAAAGCCAGAACCAAGGATCATCTGAGGACGGCTTCAAGGAGGGAGCAAAGTATGCCCAAGAGAGAAGCCATAGAAGCTGTAACCACCAGAAGTGCCATAGGAGTGGACTCATGCAAGCCCTTTGGAGCTCATAATGTGCCACAAGTTGCTTCAGATGCTGGATGTGGAATTACAGGATATAATGTTAACCCTGCTGGATTTTGGACTTGCTTTGGTCCCAATGCCCTCTATTCTCCTGTTGGTACCTTTTGGAATGGTAATGTTTATTTTGTGCGATTTAATGTTGGAAATGTTTAACTTTTCATTTGTACAGGGGCTCACAGCTAAGAGTTTACCTTAAACCTTGGAGGAGACTTGGGACTTGGACCCTTCAGCAATGTTGAACCTGTCAGGACTTTAGCACCTCTTAGAGATGGAAAAAATGCTGTTTGTATAAAGTGATGTGCATGAGTCTTGGGGGGGGCCAGTGGTGGAATGTTATGATTTGTGCCTGCATGTCCTCCCAAATCCTCATGCAGTCATGGTGCGAGCTTTTAGAGTTTTGACTGATTGGGTGTGAGTGCTACATCCATCCTGGGGCAGATCGTTTACATATGTAAGGGAGAGGAAGAGGCTGCTTGCCGCCATTCCTCCCTTTTGCTCTTGTTATTTTTGCTGTGCTCTGCCACCATGAACTGTTGTCCTCTGCCATGTACCACTCTGCCTCAGAACCAGCCAAGTATGGACTGAAACCTCCATGAACTGTAAGCTAAATAAACCCTTCCTTCCCTTATTTTGAGTGTTGGATAGTTTGTCTCAGCAAGGAGAGAAAAGTAACCAAGACAGTCCTACTCTTCCTTTATCTCCATTTCTAAAGAGCCCAGAACCTAAGGCAAAGTCTCTATTCTATGAGCTTCTTCTTAATAATGAACATAACTTTTTTTAAAGACAGGATTTCACTGTGTAGTTCAGGGTGGCTGTGAATTCACTATGTAACCCAGGCTGACTTATGGAGATTGAGGCCCAGTGTGATCCTATGAAACCAGAACTCCAATAGAGATGGATGATTCTTGGGAGCCCAAGGACAGCAACCCTCCAATAGGAAGGAAATTAGTCTGTAAGTCAAGCGTGCATATACTTCAGGGTAGATAGAGCACCACTGGGGTCCCAAGGGTAGCAGCGCCCCAACACATTTGGAGGACAACCTTGATCCAGTAATACTACCACCCAATAGAGATTGAGGACCACTAGAACCCATAAAAATCTACATCCAACAATAGGTGGAAGAATAGCAGGATGTGAGTACACCAGCTCTCCAATTGTGAGCCAAAAGATACAAGTACCGTCAAAGTGATGGACTTGTGATAAGAGATGGACTTGAGCTGGTGATGGACTGCTGTGAGCTCCAGCATGTGGAGTAAGTCATGTGTGAGTACTGGCCACAACGGGAGTGCCCTGAGGTCCAGAAAACTGGGCCACAGATGATGCAAGCTGAACATACAAGGATTGCAAGATGAGAAAACACCAGAGTGCAAATATTCGGAGTCCCTACATCCTGCCTGTCCAATTGAGTCTACCATGGGTCAAGCAGGGTGAAGGTCGATTGGTGTGATGAGGGGCAGTGGAGAAAGAATTGGGAGTAGAATGGAGAAAACATAACTGCAAGACCTCTAAAATCTCTCAGAATGTCTCCTCTTTTTTTTTATAATAAGTGAAATAATTTGGGTCACTTATCCCCATTGATTTCCAAAAGCAAATATATTTTTCATGTTAACATAAGCCAAATTGGACCTTGACCTCCATAAAGTCTCCCTGACTCCTGAAAGCCCTCAGCTGCATTATGAGGACCCAGAACTGGTAGCCACAGACACTTCTGTCCCTCACTTCAGCCCTAACATCCAGTTGATCAGAGCTGATATCCCTTCTGAAGGTCCCTTCTGCATCCCGCCACACCATCATCCTGTTCAGACATTATACTATGACAGCAGTGCCCACAGTGAGTGGACAAAGAGGTGCTAACCTGGGAGAACCATTGCTTTCTCTGTGGTAGTAAAATAACATACAGAGGCTTAATCTCTAAGGAATTGTTAATTATAATGGAGAATAACACAACAATGCAACAAGATTTGTGTGCTACAGGAAACCATGCAAGTACAAAGTATTGAGGCAATGACTTTCAACTTTGCATGAGCTGACCACTAGAACAGAATGAATATCAGGTGGGTCAGAACTTTACCCAAAAGTAGGAATTTTGCAAAGGTGGCTTGTGATTCCAAGAGTTGCCCAAGTAAATCCAGCAAAAAAAAAAAAAAATGCTGGTCTACAGAGTGAGAAAGGAAATGTATGTATATTATTGCTTTGTGGTGTTTCTAATGCAACATTACCATGGTGTAGATGAATAAGACACAGGCATCACAGGCAGAAGGGAGCAACCTCTTGAGCAACCTCACCCTACTATCAGATACCTTAGACTGTGAGGTCTATCAGCAGTGATTCTGACTAGTACACAAGAAAAGAGATTACAGGCAAAGGAAGGCAGTACATTAAATTAATTACACAGCCCATTCATTTAAGAACCTAGTTGCAAGAACGGAACTCAATTGTTAAGTAAGTAATATTTTAAAGCTGTTTCCCCTGCTCAAGATTCGACCCTTTGTTTCTTAGCGAGGATCCTGGAACAGACTTCCTTCAGTGAGCTGCAGGACTCAAGAGACTAGTGCATGAATGAGGTCAGCCACTTGCTTTATTTACAGTAGGCACCAAAACTTGGAACACTTTTTAGAAATTTCTTTATAATTTTAAAAATTTTGTCAAGGAAAGAATGACGAATTCAGTGATATGAGAGTGGGGTGATTTGAACAAAGTTTTGTTCCTGACTTCGAAGCAGTCTCCACTCCACCGCCTCTGGGCTGGGCCAACTGCTAGCGGTAGCTCCTGTGTTAGTACCAGGAATGAGCCCCCTTACCCACAGTCCTCCTTCCCAAATGAATGCCCGCAGCAGGGCTATGCAGCAGAGGCCAGTAGTCACTCCTGCTCTGGACTCCCACTCCGGCTGCTGGATGTCCTGTTTTTGTATAGATTTCAAGTGCAGGCACTGTTTTGAGCTGAATGAATTTCCAGCGTAAATGGCACACATGCCAGTGGTTGGTGGTGCATGCCAACTGCTGTAGCTGGATGGGGCTCATGGACACGCAGGTGGCTGCGCCACTGGGAACTAGCTGGGCACAGTTTCAAAGAACCCTTTCCTTTTTCACTTGACTGAGCAAAGCCAGAGGGTTTAAGCTCCACCTTTCTCACTAGGGTTCTGCTCTCCTTGTCCCACTCAGGCTCAGGACTGGATTTTAAAGTACAGTTCCCAGCTTTGCGGTTGTAAAACCCTTTCTGACCACAATCCAGAAAAAAAAAGTAAATACAGGAACCAAGAAAACAACCAACATTTTTATACACATCTACAAACATGTGTGATACTTGAAACTCTGTTTTTATCATTTTATCTACTAGCAATTCAATATAATTTTCTCCTTTTTGGCTTCCCTTAAACCTATTTCTCTCTTTGAGCTTGTTTATCTCTCTGACCCTAGTGAACCCTCTTCTCACCCTAATGACCCCATTTCTGGCCCTAATGCACCTCCATCCCCATGTTTTACACCTGATGCGCCAATATGGTCTGCACACTGTGCTGAATACTGGCCCTCACCGGTATTGTTGCGTGCGCTCCAGAAGCACACCCACTGCGCACTTACTCTCTCTCACTGGGTGTCCAGCTAGGGACCAAATGTAGGGACCCCACTGGTCTCTCAGTGTACCCAAGGGAGGAATGGCAGCGGATATGAGGAATGTATAGACGAGAGACGAGAGCCGGGTCAGGTGGAGGCGACCTCTTACCTGGTGGGTAAAAGGGCCTTCCCAACAACAGTAGGGGCGTTTACTTATACTCCTGCAAAGTTAGTATCACAAGAAGCAAGGTTGCTTAGTGACTAATGACTGAACTGTCCTGGTGGATGCTTTTCTCAAGAAGGAGATAGCTTGACGGCTTGCAGCACTCTGGCTGTGTCCTGCCCTCACACATAGGACCAGTTTCCAGCTTCAGCCATTCCCAACAAAGCCGCAAAGGGTACAGTAGGCTGTGCCAGGGTCAGCTGCATGACTGTGCAGGGTGTGCTCCAACTAATGCTTCAGTTGAGAGGAAGATAAATAGGAGAGTGTACACCACATCGCTTTCATGTCACAAGAACTTGGCTGAGGGGTGCTTGCACTCATAGATTGTGCAGAAGTTCAGCCTGGGGTTAAGGAACTCAATGGGAGACTCCAGAACTCCACGGACACCCTAGTGTTCGAGATAAAGTAGCTGGGAACAAAGATAATCCTGCAAAAATCAGCACAGAGCCACATGCCCACTCACCCTTGTACTGGGACTTTCACGATGACATGGTCAGAACAAGGCAGCTAGTATTGGATCCTATGGGGACAAGGCTGGGTCCAGTCTGCATCTCAATAGTGACAGGTCTAGCACAGTTACTTTCTCAACATCCTCTCTTTCTGTACACACAAGAACAAAGCCCTCCCTTGACTATAAAGCCAGGTTCAGTGAGTATCCAGGTCTCCATCTGAAAACATCCTCTCCTGCAACCCCTCCTGCCTTCCTGCTCTTTGCATGCTATGGTGGTGGGAAAACTTGGCACATGTGTCTCAGTGGGCACACAGTGAGTGACCTCTCTGTCAGCACGTGAGCCAAGTCACTCCAGGAGCCTAACACTGGAAAACTTAAAAAAAAAAAACCTAAAATCTCAGTATTTGGGTTTAAATCTAATACTTGAACTTTGCAATAAATAAGTGGGTTTTGGATTGCAGTTTGAGCACTCGGTCTCTAAAAGGTTCACCATTACTGTGCTGGAGAGAGAAGATGCAGCCTATCACTGTCCAGGTCTTACAGGACTGAATCCCACCCTCTTGCTCTGTGATTGCACCTCCTCTACTATAGATTTGGCTCAATTCTCCCCTTGAAGAAGGGATGTTTCCACATGTGATGATACCTAAGGAGTTTGGAGAAGCTTTCACACCTTTATACTTTTGTTCTGACCTCTTTAGGGACCTTGAACCCTGTCTCAGTTAGACTGCTGGAACAGAATGAAGCCCAGATCCGCAAATAGCAGCCAGCTCAAGACATTTGCACAGATATACTGAGAACAGCAAGGCATCAGCCAAACACAGAAGAAACTACTGGCCCACAACTTCTGAGAAAACACGTGTCTATTATTGCGATGTGGTTGTTTTTAAAGCAACATTATTGTGCCACTGGAAAAATGAGGTGGGAGCAATCCACAAACACAGAATAGAGAAGACTTGCCACTGCCTCAACAACACCATCAAACGTGCTGGACGCAGATGGGTACAAGCAACGAGATTTTTTAATTTGTAACACAAATGTCATAGTTTGTGACTATAGCAGACACAATCAGGTTTCCATTAATACAAAAAAATAGATCACAGGCCCCCATCCTGAGCAGAAGGTAGGTGGTACATTAAATGAAACATGGGAATACCTGTTAGCTGCCAGAGTATATTCACGAAATAATGGCCTGTCTTCTTGAAGCCCAGGCCCTGGTACAGGGCCAGAGCACTGCGCTGAATCAGAGTTGTCTCAAGCACAACTTCACCATAGCCCTGGTCCCGGGCAAACTGGAGGACAGTCCTGACCAGGACCTTTGCTATCCCCTCTCCTCGGTGTTCCATGGCCACTGAGAGGTGAACTAAATGCAACTGCTTTTTCCCCAGTGGTGGATTCTTCACTGGCAGAGCACCCACAGTGCCCACCACCTGACCCCCAGACTCGACAACCCAGAAACAAGAGTCAGATGTACTCAGGTAGGATTTGGTGATGTCAGCCAGGTCAGTGTGCAAATATGTGACCACTAGCTGCTGCCACACGTATCTGGCGAGGAACCACAAGAAGAGGACCAGGGTGAGGCTGCATAGGACAGCCAGGAGCCAAGAGCCAGAGAGCAGGAGCAGGGAGAGGGATGCCCCAAGTTCAAGCAGTAGGGTTCTAGGCAGCATCAGAATGTGGCGGAAGGTGGCAGGGACATGCCCAGTGGTGCCCGTAGAGAACAAGTCTAGCACTGGTTTTCGGTCGCTCTCCTGGTATGTGCGGATGTGGTAAGGAGCCATATTGCTGCTTCTGTGTCTAAAATTTCACAGTCTTTGGGACACAGCCAGGCCTGCCTGCATAACTTCTTTCTAGCCCTGGAGAAGAGAGCAGAATCCACGTGAGTGCCCCATCACTCCTGGTCACCCTGGCACCAGGGATACCTTGCTCAATGTGTGTCCTTCTGCTGTCAACCCAAAGGAAGCAGCCCACCACTACTAGAAGAAGGTGAAGGTCAGAAACACGGTGCTGGAACACTGGCTTCTCCCATTTTCCTCCCATTTCTAGCTGTGTGACCTTGGTCATGTCACTTAATTTCCCTAAGATTGTGTAGGTTCATCTCAGAACAGGATTTAAAAAAATCTGTCTACTAAAATTGTTTGTGACTTTAATAGAATCATGTACATGAAATGCTGGTATTTAAAGTCTTCCACACCACAATAGCATTAGCATACTGCAGGTTCTTCAAGGCTTTTTGTATATTGTGATGACAGAGGTGACAGCTAGACCTTGTGTCCCTAGCACTGTGGTCCATTCCTAGGTCCATCTATTTCAGTAATCCTATATTCTCCCACAGGGCATTCAAGAAAACCTTTTTTTTCCCAATTCTAAACGTGTTAGATACTGGCAAGATAAAATGTTCAAATTTTAAAATGGCCCAATTTTGAGCCAAGTCTCTTACTTTTCTTGTGCTAAGCCAAACTACCCAACACTTGCAAGTTACAAGAGGTAAGGTTTATTGTAGCTCACAATTTGTAGAGCTTTCAGTCCATAGTCACATGGCTGCAAGGCAGGGCAGCCCTACAGAAGGACCCTGAAGAGGAGAAAGAGATTGTGGCAGGGCGGGCAAGAATCAGAATGTTGCTTTTAGGCTAAGCCTATTGGATGGCACCACCCACACCCAGAGTGGGCCTTCCTGTTATCAATACCTACAACCATGCTAAGCCAATCAGTAAATAATGTACTTCTTATACACCGTTAATCTATATTCCCAAGCCCTAGACCTGGCCACCTCTGAAAAGCCCCGCCTATGAGTACTTGAGGCTTTGGGGAGACATCTAGATACAAGCTATAACACCAAGGAACTTTGGATCACTGGGCCCAGAGAGACCTGAATTTCACCCATGTCCTTTTACCTGATACTACAGAGCCAAGAATGTGCAGAGTGGCCTCAGCCTTCAGCTTCCAAGTGACTCTCAGAAGAGACTGTAGGGCCTGCCCCACTTCTGGTCAGCAGATCTAGATGCCACTCATTGGTTGGCTCATGA
This sequence comes from Dinomys branickii, assembly GCA_004027595.1. Classification (NCBI taxonomy): domain Eukaryota; kingdom Metazoa; phylum Chordata; class Mammalia; order Rodentia; family Dinomyidae; genus Dinomys; species Dinomys branickii. The sequence goes on from PVLD010025813.1 coordinate 13,584, forward strand.
ATACTTTTTAATCATCAACAGCAAGGTCCAGGAGCAGGAAAGTGTCAGTACAGGAAGCTGTTTTTGTGATTCACCTTTTGATCCCTGGGGAATTATCTGGTAGAAGGACACAGGAAATGGAACGGCTCAAGATTCCTTACCCTCATGAGAGCTCTGGACCCCCCTCCTGCTTCCTTCAGGTCTCAGTACCTATCATCAGTTCTGTCCAAAGCCTAGCAGTTTTCTGCTTTTTCTATTTTTTGCATAGCAGGAAATCTACCCCACAGCTAAACTGGTTGTCTTCCTCTACAAGGAAATATACTATATTACTAGTATCAAGACCTCTTTAGGAAATGACTACTTTTCACAGATGCCTTCTAGGCATAGCTGGCTTTTAGCTTTTGAGTCTGTCCCAAGATCTTGCCTCTTAAATTTATTAGGGATGAGAGGTTTCTGCCTGTTTGGGCTCGCACCCAATTCTTTGGTACTGGTCAATGTATTGTTTATGACCTCCAGACAACCTTGGTATCGGTATACAAGGAAGAACAACTGATAGTGCAACTATATCACCTTGGGTAAGGTAGAATAATCAGTAATAAAAATACTGACAAACTGTGTTAATTGTTAATTTGCCACCTTTAACCATAGGTTCAAGGTTTTATAGTTATATAACAAAATCTAATAGAGGTCAGGAAATTATATACAGTAAATATCCCCCTCAGTAAAGTCATTTTACCCTCAGGGAAAAATGTAAAAAGCATAAAGGGAAAAATAGAAAAATAAAAGAAGAGAAAGAATTTAGAAGCAAGGCTGAAGGACAAAAGAAGATTGTCCAAGCTTCAGGAAACTTGTGAATAATACAGGAGGAAAAGAAAATATGAAAAAATAAAAAAGTAGAACAAAACAAAACAAAACCACTAACAACAATGTTCACACTCATGGAAAAACAAACAAGGAAAGAAAAAACAACAGCACAGAAAAAAAGGAATTTTCTGTGATTTCAAACCTGTGGCTTTCTTCTGAGGTCTACAGTTTTGTGGTAGTGTTCAATTCAGGGTATGTCTCTGCTGTCACTGGTAGATAAAGGAAGTAGACAGAACCCAGATCCCTGCTGGATGATCCCAGCAAGTCTGCAGTAGGATTAGGGTAGATGCCAATTCTGGTGCTTTCAACTCCACAGAAGTTCAGGCTGATCCTGGCCTCTGATCATGGCATTAGAGCTTGAGTTGTTCAGTTTACGATACTCTAGGTGTCTCTTACCAACCTGACCTAAGCTCCCTGACCCTGGATGTCTCCCACAGTTGTCCCTCACCCAGGACGTGTGGGATTTCAACACTTCAACAGGAGCCCTTAGATGAAACCAATCCATAGTTCCTCCAAGTCCTAAATTCAGTTGGCCCTTCCTTAAAATGGCCTTTGGCCCTGCACCCTCTCCCAGGGACATGGCAGATGCTTATAATACAGGGTATATGATATACAGCCACCAAATAATCCTAATAATGTAAGGGAAATCTTACAACTCTCAACCTGCTAGATGTCTAAAATGCCAAGTTTGTGTTTCCTGAAATGCAGGTATAAATTCTAGGTACAGCAGAGGTTAAAAGTAGGAAGAATTTATTGAGAGAAAGCAAGCCTCTGTCTAAGAGGGACAGAGGGGGCCTGGAAAGGGGGTTGCCCACCAACCCCGCTTCTGAAGAGTGTTTTATTGAACAAAGCCACAAGGTGAGGTGGGTTCAAGGTGGGACAAAACTATAGTGAACTAATAAGTTCACAGGTATAGTCACTTAGGTAATATTGACCCGAAGGAAAATCACAGGATGAGTGTGAAGCGTCACAAAACTATGGTCAATCAATAAGATCGCAACAAGTGGAGCCACTTAGGTACTAATTAAATGGGTTCAAATTGGGAAGCAAATCATAGCTGCAAACACACGGGATGAGCAAGGACTGGAAGGGGTGGGTTAAGGAGGTTTTGTCCTCCATCCAAGGTAAATGATGACTGTTTAGAATATCAATCACTGCTGTTCATCCCCAGGGGGAGTACTTGGGTATAGTTCTGTTCTTGAAGCCTGGCCCTCGGTGAATGCACTTTCAACCACAGTTGTCTCCTGCACAGACCTCTCCAGGGCCCAGCCCTGTCTGACAGCCTATAATATCAGCTGTGTATAACTTAGCTGTCCGTAATGCTTGTGCTGGAGTCACTCACCAGCCTTTGTAGCTCACAGCTTCATTCCACTGGTACTTTTCTCCCTGGAGGCCCCTGGAGGCATCTGCCCTCACTGTGCCTCTGTAGATTTAATCCTCCTCTCCCCGGGAACCAGGAGCCAGGGAGAAAGTGCAGTTTGACCCCTGTCCCTTTTCTGTGTTGTTGTCTGTCTTTTCACCTTCTCTGTGGCTCCAATTTTCCCTTCAGATCGTTCCTGGGTCCTAAGGATCCCCCTCCCTCCTTTTCTTCCCTGAGTTGTTATATTCTAGTGTCTGGTTCCAAATCTCGGAGAGGTTGATTTGTTGTTGTTTACCATTCTGCCTTCTCCCCAGATCTATTGGGTTCAAAGATAAAATTGATTAGTTAAAGGAAAATTTTACACTTTAGAGGGCTTTTAGACACAAGTGTGGATGGCCTCCAGGTATGGCAGCTACAGGTCCACAGTAACAGAAGTTTTAAGTTGATAACCTAGAGGGAGGCAGAAGGCCTTTCAGCAGGGAATAAAGCCTCACAGGGAATAGAGCTGATTTTAAAATAGAAGCTTTTATATTTTCCCTTTAAAGTGATTAATTTAAAAGGCTGTGTCTATCATTGGTCTTGTGGGGACTAATTTGTGGCCCTGGCTATCCCCTGGGTGTATAGCATTGGTTTATTATCCTTTTCTGTCCAGGGTGAACAGTTCCCGAGAATGAGGTACCCGTGGATGAATAAAAAAGTAAGAAGAAAAAGAAATACAAGAGACAATATTCTGGGATCAGGGGGCTTACAGCCTCTTGGACTGCAGCCTTGAATCATATTTTCAGTAACCTTTTGTAAGGGGCAGTGACTTTTACCACAACATTTTAAGATAGACAAGCCTCAAAATGTGTCTTGAGAAACATCCTGGAAGGATTGTAAAGAGTTAACTTTGCAGTCCTGACTTTGTCCTGGACTTCTCCTTGCCTGAGTTGTTAAAGTATATATCATTGTGGCCAGGGCCTGACCTGGTCACATGGTGCAAAGTAAACAACTGTGGCCAGGCCTAAACATTCCAATCTATTACCATGGAAACCAAAAAAGTATATAAGGTGAGAACAAAGCCAGTTAAGGGCCGCATTCTCTGATCGGGAATGGGGGGCAATGACCGGCCCAACTGGTTCTAAAAGAAAATTAATTAAAACTCCATTTGTTCTGAATGAGTTCTTTGATCTCCTGCAGAATTCGACCAGATTTTCGATTTTTTCTGCAACACTTTTATTGAGATAAAACAAAAGAGGCAACTGGGCTAATGGGTAGATATCAACCGTTTTAGCAGGAATAATACAACTCAATTACCATAGGCATGAGACTTGACTAGATAACCATCATGTCACCATTCCTTTCTGCATATCACAGCAAAACATTTAGTGTCAACGCCAGCGCCAGCACTTACAAAGCTTCTGCTAGACTTCCTCCAGAATCCAACAACTGGAGGCTAGGTTATGCCTAAGGCAATACACTGAAAGATCAACTAAAGAATGTCCTCCACAGGTAGGAAGATGCACATTAGGATTTGCATGGTTACAAGGCAGGAGTGTCAAAACTATTGACAAATCTGCTAATTTATCCCGCCTACAACACTGATTGTCTAGAAGTGTGTTTCATTGCTATGATCACTTGGCCTCTATCTTTATCCCTCCCCTAGGGTTAGAAGATGTCATGCAACATATTGAGACCTGAACTAACTACTCAGCAGGCCTTAAGTGACACTGCAACTAGTTTCTCTCTCCTAAATGAAGGAGTAAAATTAATGAGACAGGCCACCCTCCAAACTCACATGGCATTAGACATTCTAACAGCAGCACAGGGGGGTACTTGTGCAATTATAAAAACTGAATGTTGTGTGTATATTCCTGATCCCTCTGCTAATGTCTCAATGGCTATTCAAGATATTAGGCAACAGATCAACGATATGTCAGATTGTGAAAATCCCTGGACCTTATCCTCTCTATGGGAGGCCATTACCGGCTCCTTTTGGTGGAATCTTTGTTGACTATATTCATAATAATCCTGTTGATCTTATTATTTGGCCATGAATACTTAATTGTTTATTTGGCTTTGTCTCCTCCAGATTTAAAGCTCTATGCCTACGCAAGATGAAAACATCTGGTGTCTATGGAGGGCCTTTAGATAGACCCTCTGGAGAGTATCTGTGACCGCCAGTCAATAACTACAACCCCTTTCACTCTGAAGAAGCCAGAGCAGTCATCGCCTGTTACTCCCTCATGGCAGTTTAGGTTACTTCTTCAGAGGGGGAATGTCATAGGCAGCTGAGTTAGACAGAAATACCGTCAGTCGGACAGGACTAGGCCCTCAAAGGAGCCAACATGGAAGACAAGATACCTTGAGAATGGAGACAGATTTGCTGTGGGCCAGACCTCAAGACAAAAGACCAAACAAATGCACCCACATACCTCCCTAGGTGTGAACATCAGAGATTGACATTCTAAATAGGTAGCAGTCACCTTGAGAAAACCAGGAAGAGTCACTAGCCCATCCCCTTCAAGAAAAGGCCCTATTCTATATTCATGCCCGCTTCCCGATTTGATCCCAGTTTACTCAATTTTACCTGAACAATTATACTTGTAATCTTATTGGCTGACCATAGTTTTGTCCCACCTCATGCCCATCTTGTAATTTCCCATTTTCCCCCTATCTTGGACCTGCCTCACCTTGTGGTTTTGCCCTATAAATTCCCCAGGAAGGGCAAGATCCTGGGCAACCCACTTGGGCATTCTTCTGTCCCCCTCTTGGACAGAAGTTTCTTTCACTCAATATATTTTGCTCTTAAAATAAAATAAAATAAAAGGCTGTGTCCATCCTCAAGACAAAAACATTTCGCCTTTAGTTAGAAAAATCTTATTTCCTAAGATTTACAATAATGGGGATATTTTACTTAAAGTTCTCTTGATTCCTAAAAAGGTTGATAGCCTGTTTTACAGTTCTAAATTAAACTGGTATAGAAAAGCTTTAGCATTTTACAAATACAAAAATTTGGAGTACAATCTAAAAGCAGTGAGGTTTAAACAGTCACTTGATCTTGACATCCCATTTAAATAATGGCAGGCCTGGTGGTGGCCTCCAAAGAAGTACAAACTATAACTTCTTATTTGAGTCAACTTCATATTTGGGCCAATTTATCCAACAAAGACAATTTATCATAGGCTGTTTAGCTCAACCTAAAATGATTTTCATTTTATTTGGTAATATTAATTGGTTCCATCCAGCTTTTGGGCTAATTTCTCTGGTGTTACTGTCATTATCCTTCAGACAAGTTAATTCAATTTGCTTCTGTTTTCACAGATGGGTCATCTTAGGTTAAGAGATGCCATATGATGACTTCCTCTTCAAAAAAATAGGATATAGGTTTCTCACTGTATGATCAATGTTCAATTACAAAAACAAAAGGGAGAATCCTTCCTCACAAAATTCACACCTCATAATAGACTTCATTTGTCAATATATACTATTTAAACTTTTAAAATGTTACAAAACATGGAAGTACAGTAGCAGAAAGGCAATTCAATTAGGTAAAGCAAAAAAAGCGAACTTGGTGTAGAGGATATGTTTGTGCTTTGCTAATGCATGCTGCCAGACTGTATCATGAAGCCATATATGGAGAAGAAATTGACAACTATGAAGCTAGATTCAACCTGGAGCCTATTGAAGAAACTCACAAAATGGAAATCTAAGGACTAAATAGGTGATAGAGTATATGGAGACAACTGAGCTGAAAGTTACCAGTCTTTTAAAGACAATAACATATAAAAATGTATTAATTATAGAAAATGTATTAATGTATAAAAATGTATTAATTATAGAAAAAAGATTCTGTTCCAAATTTTTCTGATGAGAGATCTCTGCCAATTGACAAACAAAATCTGATTAGTCTATTTATACTTATAAATTTCTAAAATTGTAATAGAGTTACTATAATTCAATTTGGTCAAAAATATATCTGAGTGCTCTCTGATTTTGTAAAGATGTTTGTTTGTTCTCTGTACTTGTTATTTCTCTATTTGTCTATCATTCCATGATCAGCTGTTCCCTTTTGAGTTCCACAATTTTTCTTTTTTCATTTATTCATAATACAATTTGGGTTATACATTTAAAAGCATGTTTTTACCTAAATTACCATCTGGTGTAAGTGATATCAAAATTAGTTTACTAACAGCTTGTTATGGTTGATACATTGTGTCAACTTGGGGAGTCTGGAGGTTTGGCTGAGTAACTCAGCAGTTGTAGATCTTGGGGTGAAAAGGATATGCCCTTACCCTTCTGGGATGTTGTTTATTGTGTTAATTTGGGAAGTTTAAAAGGTTAACTATGTGATTCAGCAGGAAGCCAGGGTGCTTACTTTGTAAACATCCTGAGCCTGTGGAAGAGGAGGGCATGGAGATTGTGTGAGAGGTTCACGACCCCTGGGTGGGGGTAGGCTGTTTACAATGTAGGGGAGAAAAGGAGGCTGCTTGCAGCCACTCTGCCCTTTTTGCTTGTGGTTTTTGCTGTGCTCTGCTGCCCTGAACAGTTTGCCTTCTGCCTTGAGCCACTCTGCCTCTGAAGCAGCCAAGTATGGACTGAAACCTCCACAAACTGTAAGCTAAATAAACCTTTTCTTCCTTCATTTTGGGCTTTGGGTATTTTGTCTCAGCAACGAGAGAAAAGTAACCAAGACACAGCTCATTAAAAAATGTAAGATAATTAACAAAAGCTTCTTAGAGCAGGGAGAGATTGTTGGACAGGACTCCAGTTGCTGAATAAGGAAGGGCCAACCTTCGTTCATTAATAAGGAGCCCTGATGATCTCCATAATCTCTTGTGAGACACCCCAATAATTTGTTCACATGGTCAAAATATGAAGTTTTCCAGAATAAATAAAATAAGTTTTTGTCATAAAAGATGCTTTTGATACAAAACTAAATTAAGAAACAAAGGCTTTCACATGTGTATGGTAGTTCACTAGTGTTACTCTCACGATGTATTAAACGTATTCATGATTCCAGATGCACAGGTCTTCCAAAATGTAAAACACGGACTGGTGATTGCGATAAGACTTTCCCTCAGATTCAGGCTTCTGCCTTTAACAGAAACTTCTGGTGTATATTCCATTAACATACAACTAATTAGTTTACTGAGGAATCTCCAGACTGGTTTCCACTGTGGTTGCACCAGTCTACACTCCCACCAACAGTGGAAAATGTTTTCTTTTTCCCCACAGTCCATCCAACATTTGTTATTGGTTGATTTCTTGATGATGGACATTCTTTCTGGGGTGAGATGGGATCTCAGTGTTGTTTTAACCCAACTATTTCCCTTTTGGGTATTTTTCCAGAACTAAAAACATACTATAACAATATATGTGCATTCATGTTAACAGCAGTACAATTTGTAATAGCTAAATTGTGGAAACAACCCAAAATGCCCATCAACTGAGGAATGGATAAAAAGATGTGGTATTTTTATATAATGGAATATTACTCAGCTACAAAGAAAGGTAAACTCGAGGCTTTTATAGGTAAATGGATGCAACTAGAGACCATACACATCAGTGAAATAAATCAGACTTACATGTATAAACATTGTCTTGTCTCCCTAGTGTAAGAACCTGAAAGAATAAATAAAATATGAAAGGTACAATAGATATTGGGAAAGGGAAAGAAACTGCTCAAAAGAAATGAACAACTGGGATGAGGGAAATGAGAAAAGAAAGAAAGAAGGGGAAATGTGTATATATGTATACATAAGATAGCTAAGATGAGTGTACTACTAATTTCTATTGGTTTATTGAAAGGAACAGTTAATGTTTACTTGTTTGATCAATCTTACGCCTGTACAGTCATCCCTCACTATATCGCAGTTCACTTATTGTGGTTTCACTGTATCACAGGTTTTAAAAAAATATATATCTAATTCTATATCAAGTTTTTGCTATATTGTGGGATTTTTGTGGTACCTATGTATTTATATACTATTTATGATTTTAATTATTTTTGGCTAAAAGATTTAAACCAATATAAAAATGTTAATTCAAATGTATTAAAAGAATATTATATCAAAATAAAATACAGTATGTATTTCATCAGTGGAGGAATACCGTACTGTACACAATGGAAATGCAGTACGCCACTGCTGCTTGCACAAGTTTGCCAACGTGAGTTTGTACACAGCACACTATTGGCTGATGAAATGGAAGGTTACCACCCACAGCACTGCGTTCTCTATCCTGGACACTGATTGGCTCAGTGACTGTAGCATGGGTCTGTTTGCTCTCCCACACTGTGCCCCCACATTCAGCATCTCGCCTTGCTCTTCTTGGCTGCGCAGTACATGCATCTTAGTGTCATCACTTTCATCACCATCAGTACTGCACAGCCACATAATTCATGATCTTCCTCATTCAAGTTGTAGTATACTTCACCGGTGAGTACCCACGCAAAACTTATTTTACATGTTGTTAAGAATTACCTAGGTTTAAGCGTACAGAAAGTGTTTAAGAGCATGTGAATGTTTGTAAGAGTGTGCGAAAGGTTAATAAAAGAGTGAGAAAGGTTCATAGGAGTGTGGGAAGAGTTTATAAAACCTTTAAATATATATAAATAATAAAACAAGTATAATGCTGCTACTCCATAGATATTTCACCTATCGTGAGGGTCTCTGGAATGTAACTCCTGCAACAGGTGAGGGGGTCATTGTATTTGTCTGAGTAACCAATTTGAAGATAACAATATGTAATACAACAACCATTGTTAATTTCTTATCACCTTGTCTGAAATTCTGTATTATTTTTATTGTTTTTATGTTGTTCTGCTTATGTGTGTTTGTTAATATGTTTTGGTTCTTTTATCTTTAAAATAAAAAAGAGCATAAAAAGTACAACTAATTAGGTAAAGCCTTCTTCTTATGTATTAGATGGGAATGATTGTTTAGAAAGGTTGTGTTATGTCAGAATGAAAATTTGGCATGTTGCAGAATGTCATCATGATTGTCATGCAGCAATGTTATATATGATTTTTGTTTTTGTCTTTTTTTTTGGTGGTACCAGGGATCAAACTCAGGATCCTGCTTGCCAGGCAGGTCCTTACTCCACTGAGCTATATCCCCAGCCCCTATATATGGTTTTGATTTTTAAAGTTCTGTGTAAAAATATGTAACTGGGAATATGAGGGGGAAGATGGCGACCGGGTGAGCAGCAAGGGAGCGAACCTCCTTAATAAACACCACCAGCTCGAGACAGACTTGGTGAGCGTGAATGCCGGAACCTCGGCTGGGAAGTTTAAACTGGGCGTATTTCTCTGAGATGCCGGGGGAGATGTGGTAGGGCGGACCAGGCTGCCGGGGCGAGACGTGGGAAAGTCCCAGA
>PVLD010025814.1:0-23147 GCA_004027595.1 Dinomys branickii
GAATGCAGACTGGTGCAACCACTGTGGAGAGCCGTTTGGAGATTTCTCAGCAAACTAGGTCTAGAGGTTCCATTCAAACCAGCTATTCCTCTTCTGGGTATTTTCCCAGAAGATCTGAAAACATCATATCACTCTGATATATGTGCACCCATGTTTATAGCAGCACAAATTGTAATAGCTAAAATGTGGAAGCAACCCAGTTGTCCATCCACAGAAGACTGGATTAAAAAATTGTGGCATTTTTATATAATGGAATATTATTCAGCTATAAAGAAAGACAGTTTTGGGGACTTTGTAGGCAAGTGGTCAAAACTGGAGTCCATACTCATAAGTGAAATAAATCAGCAGTACATGTGCAGGCAATGTATTGTATCACTGATGTAAGAACCCGAGCGTGGGAATATAAACTAAGAGACATGAAGGAAATCTGTTCAAAAACAAAGAACAGATGGGACGAGGGAAAGGAGAAAAGAAACAAAAATGTATGTATGTATATATGAATATACATATATGCAGGAGGGCTAACATGGTTCTACTATTGTATTATATCACTTAATGCTAAGGAATAATTGATGATGGGTTATTTGATCGATCTTGTATGTCTATATGTGTTATCCTGAACACACACTTCGAAGATATCAATATGCAAAGCAGCAACTATTGGTGTTTTTTTTTTTTTGCCTGTTTTGTTTTCTGTCTTTGGTTTTTTTGTTTTTTGTGTTTTTCTGTTGTTGAAAGGATTAATTGTCTGACCAATTTTGCATGTCTGTATATGGGTTCATATATTTACACTTCGAAGATATCAATGGATAAAGCAATAACCACTGTTGAGATCATGTCACCTTGTCTGTAGATCAGTTGTGATTGTACTATTTTTTATGCTTATTTGTGTCTGTTTGTTAATATGTTTTTGTGCTTTTATTTTTAAAAAATAAGAATAATAATAATAATCATTTTAGCAGCACTGATAGCAATACCAACTGCAAACAATATCAAATATGAGGACTGTGCAATGATTACTTACATGATGTGAATGCAAGCACATGTAGCCAGTAAAAGCATGGAACAGTGTATACTATGTTTCATGTACTAATTTTTAAGAATGAAAGGCAAAGTAACAGAACTATGGCTGACTTTTTAGCATTATACTCTTGACTAAGAAAAAATGTAACTGGATGCTGGTACTTATTCTTTCTTTTTATTCTTTTTTTTTTTTCTCTTCTTGAGACAGGGTCTCGCTATGCAGTTCAGGCCAGCCTTGAGCTCACTTTGTAGCCTAGGTTGGTCTCAAACTTGCAATAATTCTCCTGCCTCAGCCTTCTGAGTGCTGGGATTACAGGTATGAGCCATCTCTCCCGGCGCTTATACTTATTCTTAATAGAAAAAAATCAGCTAAAAGAAACTATCAGCCTACTTTTTTCCTTACTGCACTTACACGTATACGACAGCCACAAGTCTGATCAAAATAAATCAAGAATAAGTCAGCGTGGATGCATCACAGTGTGAGACATTTCAATTACACTCCGGATCGCTTTGCTGACCTTCTTGGTGTCAAGCAAGCATTCTGCATCAAATCTATTTCTAAGAAATAGGTTTACTTACACCCATTCATTCAGCTTATTTGTGAGACACCCTCTGGGTCCCCGGGACACACATGTAAGCAAGATGGCCAAGGGAGGAGGGCTGAGAGATAAGCAGGGAATAAAAACACGAAGCAAACACAAACCAGAGACAGCAGTCAAGAAACAGGAGGAGGCAGGAGCACAGGGAGCCTCCAGCCAGGCCTCAACTAACCAGAGATGAGGCACCAGTCAGTGAGGATCAGTGGGCCAAGGGACAAGACCAGTAGCACCTGCAGACAAAGAGGACACCATCTGTCTAAAACACTTGAATAAACCTTAAGTTGTTTCTTATGCTTTCATCTTGAAGCATCCTTGTAATAATGTAAAATGCAAACTGCTCCAAAAACAAAGCAAGAGCTGCTTCTTTATTGTCAGTAGGCTCTTAAACAACAAAACTCATCTCAGGGACCAAAAAACAAAAACAGAAACAAAGCCCCCTAAAGAATGAATCAGGAAGCATTTCTTACTCTCTTGGCTCTATGTGGGGTTTTTCTCTCATCAGGGAAATGAAGATGAATGAGGTTGCCTATCCTGCCTGTCTCTCTAGCTTCCTGCAAAGAAGAATAACATGATAAAATACTGAAAAGTGCTTCAAAATACGTAACAGCTTCCCAACCCTGAAGTAGTAGCGATCACTGTAACACTCACCTATCTCACATTCTATACCGAAACCACGCGTGGAATTCTACCTGGGTAACAGGTAGTAGGCAAAGGTGGAAACGAAGTTCCAAGACATTTCTTTCACTTATAATAACTTCAATTTAGGCCTGCTCTAAGTGAGACATTGTACGAGATACTGTCAGTGTTGCCCAAACTCACAGTGTCCTGGTGTCCTCAAGTCACTGACGAGGAAAGCGAGGAGGTGACTAAGGTGCAAAGAGGTTAAGTAGCTGTTTAAGGCTACCTAACCAGCCCATGGACGGACGGCGCAGCCTTCTCCAATTCTAAAATCTATGCTCTTTCTCCCCCATAGACTGCGCCCAACATACAGCCTCAGGGCTTTGCTATGGAAATGAATAATGAACCTATGAAATGATAGGCTTTCACAGTCAGAGGTGGAAATTCCTTTGTATATTCTTTTGTTTGAGATATACTGATAGTGAGAAATGGTAGGATATTTTATCCATAGCTAAAGGAAAAATGCTCAAAATGCACATGATCAGCTTGTATATATATTCTTATAGGAAAGCACACTACTAAAGGATATAAGCAAGCAATTCTGCAGAGCAGGAATGCTGTGAAAATATGCTCAGCCTCACTGATAATCAGAATGATGCAATTAAGATGATAATATATCACCATCATTACATTTGTTAAAATTGAAACCACCAGCAGTAATGAAGAAGGAGAGGAAAAGGGAGAGGGAGAAGGGGAGAGAGAAGGGGGAGGGGAGGGGAAAGCGCAGAAGGAGAGGGCGGAGGGGAGGGGAATACTCCCCAGCTGTCACAGAGGATGAATTGGGGGATCTCTTTGGAGAGGACCTTGGCAAGGCCGAGTACAGCTCAGGATGTACATTCTCATCATCCAGCAATTCTACCCCTATTTACAGGGCTTAACTCATACAAGAGTGTTCACAGCAATGTTGCCTTTGGGTAAAATTGAAAATGACTTAAATGGCCAGCATGGGAAGATCAGATGAATTATGCATCATACTTTGGAAAACACCATATAGCAGTTAATATTAATGCTAAAATTAATTAGATCTCCATATATCTTGGGGGAGGTGCTAAATTCCAAAATAAAGTCATAAAATTATGTGTAAAGAAGTGTACAATCCACATAATTTGATTTTATAATTTGTATCAGAGCAGGAAAGGAGGGAAGGAATAGAATGGCAGAAAAGTAATTTTATTGGCGATGTTCTGTTTCTTAACCTTGGGTGATAGCACACAGAGAGCTATGTTATATACTTGATGTCTGAACTATTTAATAAGAGGAAAAAACAAGGCTTTCTATGGCTGTATACATTTCTGTCCTTACTGTTATCTTACTTGCTTTCCAAATACACGGATATCCAAGTAAGCTGTACTGCAAAATTATTTTTAAATGTTATATCAAGATGTTCCATTCTGGATTCAGAAAAGCACTGTGTGCCTTTAGTATTTTCTATATTCTAGTGACACGTTCAATCCATCTGGAGACCAGGTTCCTTGGAGACAATGTGCTGAGCTTTCCTTGCCCCCATTCCTCCTCTACACGTTTGATTTGAGCTGATCTGACATGATTCAAATGTCCATGAGGTTCTGTTTTACAACTCTTTACAATGTGTTGCAATTAATTGAACCAGGGCAGAGAAGTAGTTGTCTTAACACACACTATAAACCTTATCACATTGTATTCCATAGCTAGGAGTGCTTATTAAAACTGGGTGTAAAAAAACAGTCAGCAACAAAACATAGAGAGGGTCGTTTCCATTGTCTCTGTTATGTGAGTGCAAATCATCAAGTTACAGCCCACATGTGTCATCTGCTAGCACAGGACACTCTGTCTCCTGACTCTGACTATTGTCTTCCAAGGATCCCTAAAAGGTTCTTTCAATCCAGCAAGAAACAGAAATCAGGTATACTGTTGGGAGCATCTCTTATTCACACAAATAACGTGAAACAGTACTGACACAAAAATCTACAAAATCTTAAGAGTTCTCTAGTATGAAATGGATTATTGAACAGTGACTACATTAGGCATCAAAGTCTTAAGTTCCTCTCAGCGTCCTCATCCCTATTTTTGTCAGCTATTCTCTGTCTTCCCATCTTACTGTTTTTTGAGTGGTACTGTAAGGTGGGCCTCTGCTGAGGATGGTGGACAAGAAAGGGAAGAAGGTCATTCCAGCCCTCACTGAGGCTACGATCTTGCAGAAATCCAAGTGTTACAAGACAGACTCCTACCCACTGACCCCTTACGCTGAGCTAAAGGACAATGCTGGAGGTGGTGAGGGACATTCAAGGTCATTCCTCAAGGTTGCAGCACAGAGAAAGCATTGGAGAACATCAGAGTAAGAATAGGACTCATCCTTCCATGTATGTGGATAGTAATATGCTTGGCAAACTTGCCCAACTAAAACCCAAACCTAAAAATTAATCTAATCATTTTAATAGCAATAGAGCTGTCTAATTAATATTAAGCCCTCTGGAGAAAAGCTAACCCTTATCATTGACATACCTGATAAACAGAAATCATAATTGAATGATGAAAATGTTATACTTTTCTATTTATACTAGCCCATAATATTTGCCACCCACTGTGTACTTTTCCAGATGAGGTTGCTTTAAAATCTACAATCACATCCCTATTTCTCCAAAATCTATTTACAATGGTTTACAATAAAAAGAAAAGAATAAACAGGAGGTTTGGCTGAACTTCGCATATAAAGACAAATTTAGTACCATAAATCTCTCCAAACACACTCATTCTAAACAGATTACCAGGGTATACATGAAAAATACATTGTATTTTTATAGCCGGTACAGAAAGAACCAAGATCATAAATTGGATATCAATTATAAATAATGGTCATTGTTCCTTGCATTTATCAGAATAACAGCCAGTAAAAGAAATCCCCTGTCTCCACTAGGGAATTGTTTTTCTATTCATCTGTTCCTTAGCTCTAACCATGTATTAACAGTCAAGATTCATATTCAGACCCTTCAGTACAAAGAGTAACTAAACCTGTTCTGCAAACAAAATCCAAAGACAGCTACTATAGCACCATTAGCCTTCCAAAAAGTCTCTCCTCCTACGAATAAAACACAGTGTGAAAATAGATTTATTTCCTCTCCCTGCACTAGTTACAAATGTGCAGCTTTGATCTCAGCCTGAATACAAATAAATCTTTTTAATCTTTCCATCAGGTATCACTTCCCTCTTCTACCCTTTTCTTCAACTCCTCCTTCAACTTCTTCCCCTTCTTCTCTAACAGGCCCTTGTTATTTCATTAAATTTCCTAAAAGTATATAGAGGACTCCTCCTTGAAATCATCTTTAAATCATCAAGTTTTGTTTTCATTCACACTATCTTACTATGATATGTAAATGTATATCCTTCTCAAGACTCAGATTACCAAATAACCCTACAAATGGAAACTAGCACATGTAAGGCATGAAAGCATAACTTTTATTAACAAGGAATATGATGATGCCATGCAGTGATAGGCGCTCTTTGCTTTCCTGTCTCAAAAGGAAGCACAAGTATTCAGACATTAGAAAAACGTTTCTCCCTTCATTAAGCCCACTTTCCCCAAAACGGCAGTATTGTTCTTTGTCAGATATAAAAGCAATTTCTATTTATTGTTCAAAAAATCAAGCAATAGATAAAATTTGAAGCTGGAAATAAAAGTTCTCTCATACCCACTCCTCTGCCCACCCAGAGACAATCATCGACAACAGCTTGGTGAAAACTGTTTCAAAGGTATTTTTAGCATAAATAAAATTCTATAAAAATTTTATACAAAGACATCATATTCAAAGTACTGTTTTGCAGCCTTGCCTCGTTAATTTAACAGGATACTACTGATAGGTATTTTTGTATGACAGAACATATGATTTTAAATGCAATTTTTAAAAACAAAGTACTTTTACATAATAACTTGCTACAGACAGTATTTCAACAAAAGCTGTGCATTTAACCCCACATAGTGGTGCAAATATTCCTAGAAGATATATTATGGCAAATTCCTGGAAATAGACTTGTTGAGTACTTATACATGTATATGTTAAAATTTGGTAAATATTGCTATCTATGTGCAAGAGATTTCCTTTCTTCATACCTGGGAAAAGAGGAGAATTCTCAATCCCCCACTACCAGGCTTAACTACAAACATATTTATACATGTGTACAGGAAGACCTAGTAAAAATGACCACTGTAGTGTTATTAGTAATGTAGCAATGCAGAGAAAATTTTCCTTAAATTCATCTGGAACCAGAAGAGACCCAGAATAACAAAAGCTATCCTGGAAAACAAGGACAAATCAGGTGGAATTACAATCCCTGACCTGAAATCATACTACAAAGCTACTGTAATAAAATCAACAGAGTACTGGCTAAAAAACAGACCAGAAGATCAATGGAACAGAGTGGAAGACACAAACACAACCACAAACACACTCAGCCACCTAATCTTTGATAAAGGGGCCAACAAACTCACTGGAAGAACAATAGCCTCTTTAATAAATGGTGCTGGAAAAATTGGCTTGCCACCTGCCAAAGACTGAAAATAGACCCAAGTCTATCACCATGCACTCAACTCAAGTCAAAATGGATCACAGATCTCAATATTAAAACAGAAACACTAAATCAACTGGAAGAGAAGGTAGGTAAAAACCTTGAAGATATAGGGGTAGGGAGAGAGTACATGAAGAAAAACCAAACCGCCCATGAAATACTTCAAAGAATCAACAACTGCGATCCCATCCTACTGAAAAGTTTCTGCACATCTGAAGAAATCACCAGCAGGGTAAAAAGAAAACCCACAAGTTGGGGAAACATTTTAGCTGACTGTCCCTGAGACAAAGGTCTTCTATTTAGAACATACAAAGAATTTAAAAACATGAGTCCCTCCAAATTCAAAGACCCAATCTAAAAATGGGCAGCTGAGATGAATACATATTTCTCAGATAAAGAAATACAAATGGCAAATAAATACATGAGAAAATGTTCAACATCACTAGTCATTCGAGAAATGCAAATTAAAGCAACACTGAGATTTCACCCCACCCCAGTAAAAATGGCTAGCATTAAGAAATCAGCAAATAACAAATGATGGTGAAACTGTGGAGAAACAGGAACTCTTCTCCACTCCTGGTGGGAATACAGACTGGTGAAACCACTGTGGAAATCGGTTTGGAGATTCCTCAGCAAACTAGGTCTAGAGGTCTCATTCAACCCAGCTATTTTCCTTCTGGGTATTTTCCCAGAAGATCTGACAACATCCTATCACAGCGATATATGTGTACCCGTGTTCATAGCAGCAATTTATAATTGCTAAATTGTGGGAGCAACCCAAATGTCTATCCATTGAGGATTGGATTTAAAAACTGCGGTACTTTTATATAATGGAATATTACTTAGCTATAAAGAAAGATAAATTTGAGGCTTTTATAGGTAAATGGTCACAACTAGACACCATACTCATAAGTGAAATAAACAAGACCTCCTTGTGTAAGCAACATACTGTCTCACTAGTGTAAGAATCTGAAAGAGTGAATAAAAACTAGGAGGTATGATAGACATTGTGAAATGAAAGGAAAATGCTCAATAGTAAAGATCAACTGGGGTGTGGGAAAGGAGAAGTGAAAGAAGGGGAAATTATGCATGTGTGTATATACAGGATAGCTAACAGTTGTACTACTGTCTTCTGTTATTTTACTGAAAGGAACAGTTAATGATTACTTGTTTAATCATTATTGCATGTCTCTATTTGTTTTCCTGAGAAACCACTTTGAAGATATCAATACATAATACAACAACCATTATTAATTTCCTACCACTTTGCCTATAACTCTGTATTATTTGTATTGTTCTTATGCTATTTTGTAAATGGGTGTCTGTTTGTTAATATGTTTTCCTTCTTTTATTTTTAAAATAAGTTGAAAGTAATGTAGCAATGAAAAATAGACTCTTCTCAACAGAAAAATAGATTGATTTCTATTACACAATATTACACATTTTTTGCAACTCTACAACCATTACACGTGGGATGAGATGCTCCCTTTGAGTCACTGCTAGTCTCACAAAAAGAAGAATCATCCCAAGATGGCTCATCCTTACTCCCACTCCCCTACCAAAAAAAAAAAAAATTTGAGTACGACCCATGTCAATCAGGGACCAGAGAATAGAAACCAGTGTCTCAATGTCCAAAGGTGACTGCAGGGAAACTCTGAAGACAGAACCCAGAGCACAGAAGCAGAGGTCAGAGCAGTAGCAAACTAGAGCTGGCCTGATTGCACACCGATGGAGGGATGAGGTCATCACGAAGCTGGTTTAATACAGCAACCATGTTGCTGGGGAGATTGGATGTGGAAAGTAACAAGGAATAGATTTCTGAGACTCTTGCTTGGAGCAAAAGCAAAGGGACTAAAAGTAACGCTGTTTCAGAGAAGCGCCTTGACTACATGGGCAGGCAGAAGCCAGGGCTATCTGAAAGCAAGGCTCACCATGTTAGCCCCATGGTCTAAGATCAAATATTAGCAGACACAAAAGAAGGCAAGTAAGAACACAGGGTGAAGACACAGACCGCCCAAGAACTGTCAGTGGTTGGAACTGTCAGATTCAAACCACCCATGAGATATACATAAAACATTAAAGAAACAGAAGATTGAGTTATGGATTAAATAGACAGTGGGAAAAAAGCCTAAGAGTTGCCAGAAACATTACAGAAAAAAGCAAATGGAAATTATAAAAATTGAAAAAATCTATTGAAATAAGAAATGAAATGGTTAGATTGAAGTGACAAATTAGGCAAAGATGAAAATATAATTACATATCTGAGGGGCTCAACCAGAATGAAACGAAGATTTAAATATAAAATAGGAGGCAGGAAAATAGAATGAGGAGGTTGAGCATGCATTTAATTAGAGAGCCGGTAAAGAAAAATACTGAGTGGATGAAAAGCAGTAAAGGGAAACATGTCATTACTAATTAAAAATATGAATATGAACTCACAACTAGAGGAGGCAAGACATACCTCAATCAGGATAAGTAAAAAGGTATGCCTGGGAACATAAAAATTAAACAGCAGTACATCAAAGGCCATTATGCAATTCCAGAAACAGCTACAGTGAAAATACATGTTACCCACAAAAACAATGTCCGAATGACACAAAATTCTCAGTAACAATAGAAACCAGAACACAGTACAATTGAAACTTCAGAGAAAATAGAAGTAGCTATCAGCACAAATTGTGTACACAGGAAAAATTCCCTTCAGGGACAAGAGTGAAATAAACATTAACAGTAAGAAAGACAAAACATGTTTGATAGAAAACATAGCCAAAAATACAAAGAGTTCTTAAAAGTCAACAATGAAAAATAATGCAAGAAAGAAATTAAGATCCAAGTAGATACCTCAGCCCAAGAGACAATATAAATGGCAAATAAGCAGTGTAAAGATGCTCTATACCATGTCATTAGTAAATTGCAAATTAAAGCAATGTATACCATTATACATACACTAGAATGGATAAAATGCAAAAGCCTGGCCATGGTAAGTATTCGAAAAGATGCTAAGCAAAGGTAACTCTCATTTATTCCTAGTAGGAGGCAAAAATGATTTAGAAGACAGTTTGGCACTTTCTTACAAAGTTAAACTTAGACTTACTACAGGTAACTTTGCAGTTGATTTAACAATATATATATTCTGTGGATACTTACACCTGAATGTTGACAGTATCTTCACTCATAATTGCCAAAAACTGGAAGCAGTAGGTCTTTCAATAAATGAATGAATAAAGAAACCATAAGTATTTCCCAATAACAGAATGTTAGTTCATCAGTGATTTTAAAAAAAGAATGAGCCATCAAGCCATGAAAGGACAGGGAGGAAATTTAAAGGCATATTACTGAGTGACAGAACTGGTCTGAAAAGAATACATCAACATGACCCCAATTATATGACATTCTGAAAAAGGCAAAACTATGGAAACAATAAGAACAGTGCTTGACAAGAATTTCAGGGGAGGGAAGAAAGGTTGAATAGGTAAAAGAGAAGGGGATTTATTAGAATAATAAAACTACCCTTTATGATATTGTAATGGAGGATACACAATACTATATTTATCAAACTCCATAGAACTTTTCTACTTAGCGGGGTCTCACCATATAGTTCAGGTTGGCCTCAAACTCACAAATTAGAGGATTACAGATGTGCGCAACCAAGCCCAGCAAAATCCATAGACTTCATAGAACAAAGCATGAAACTTAATGTTTACAAGGCCTAAAGAATCATTTAAGGGGTTAGTGAATCCCAATATGGAATGGAAAATATGATCAAACAATATAACTATACTATAAATGTATGTAATGACCTCGCTGAAGGGTATAGGGGCTTGCCCAAAGTAACTCTGGAAAAGGGTTCAGTTGGTTCAGTTTCTAAAACCAACGGAAACTGGAGATAAGCGTTAGACTCTAATTGATGACATTGTTTCCCATAGGGATACAGGTTAACATTTCTGACACTGTTATGGAGGTATCCTGGAATTGAATGATTCAGTAAACAGCTAGCAGGTGGTAGGAGCTGGTTTTTTCACCGTTGAAGTGGGATTTAAACATAAGCAAGGGGAGATGGCTAGAATGAGCCATATGATAAGAAAGTATAGTGGGATACATACATGTGAATTTATGCTTAGCTTAACATACATACAGATACTTACAGGTAAATGTACACGCACAGGTCAGTAGATATTCATTCATGTCTCTCTCTACTCTGCTGAGAAAGCCTACAAACAATGACATCCCACAGCAATGAGCGTATCTAGCATCCAGGTCTGCTTGGTTTCTGATAACATTCTCCAATTAGAGAAACCAGAATTCTATGGAGAAATAGCTGATTTTAGAAGTAGGGCAGGAAATGATACAAAATGAGTTGGAGCATCTTATAGTACTCAAAAGTTAATTAATGCTTAAAAAAAGAAACCAGCCATGGCAGGAATAGGTCAAGGGGTGAAAGAAAAATTGAAAAAAAAAAATCTCAATGGCCAAACCTGGAACAGTCAAACAGCAAATTAAATAGTAGTAAATTATAAGTGAAAGTATGAAAACTTTGAGTCTGTGCTGAAGTAAGTGAGTGTAGAGATGTGGGAGAAGATACAAAAATCCATGCAGGAAAACTACGAATAACTCATGTGAATGCTCCACCCTTGGGAGGTGCAGCATCCGTCCCCACTCTGCAAGCAAGCATGCCGGGTGCAGGAGGACAGAGACTTCCTTGCACAGAGCTCAGTCCTCAAAGGAGGCCAAGCATGACTGTACAGAGGAGAAACGTGGCAGGTGCCACCTCAACCAGGTGAGGTCTTATTGATGCTAAATATCCTTACTAGGATGTGATCAGAATGGGTATACTGCCTCTGTGGTCCTCCTTGATAACTATGAGACAGACATCAAACAAATTCCAATTGAGAAATGTCTACAAAATACCTGTCTACCCCTCCTCAAAATTGTCAAGGTCATCAACAAGAAGAGTCGGAGAAACTGCTGAAGCCAGGAGGAACTTGAGAAGACAGGACTACTACCTATAATATGGCATCCTGTATCAAACTATAGGACACAAAAAGGACATTAAGACAAAGGACATCTGAATACAGCATAGACATTAGTTAATGTGTCAATATTGACTCATTATTTGTAACACATGCTCATCCAAAGTGTTAATACTAAGGGGAACCAGCAGCGGAGTTAAACAAGAACTCCATAAACTATATCTGTAACTTCTTTTAAAACTGCTGTCAAAACGAACTTTGCTTTTCAAAAATGGCAGTGTGTAACAAGTACGAATGTCTGACCACAGTCAAAGAGGGGAGAATCAATCAATAGAAATGAGCCCAGAGAAAATCAATGATAGAGTTAGTGAAAAAATACATTACCCTGCTGTGAATATGTGCTGTGCATCCAAGAAGATAAAGGAAAATAGCAAAATGAGGAAAGAATGAAAGGCCTAAAAACACTTAGATGGCGTTGTTAAAAATGAAACAATGCAATTAATAGAAGACTATGCACAGCAGAAAATATATCAATAAACAAGACAACAGCGATGAAAACTATAAAATGAAACACAGAGAATGGAAAAAGATTGAAATTAATACACTGCCAGCAGTGCATATTACAAAGCAGTCTAACCTACATATGACTGTTGTCAAGGAGAAAGAGCAAAAGGAGACAAAATTATTTGAAGAAACAGTGGTCAAACTTGCACAAATTTTATGAAATGCATAAACACGCAGATCCGAGCAGTTCAACAACCCCCAAAAGAATTCATTGAAGACAGCTCTACAAAGCAGCGTTCTAATGCAATGGTTGAGACTCAGGGAAAACTCTTACAACCAGCCCATGTAGGGGCAGGAAAAGGAGAGATCTAGAGGAGGCACAGTGACAGTGTACCTCTCTGCATGGACAGAAAAACTGGTACCACAGAGAGACATCTTTAAAGAACTCAAGGAAAAAAAGTAAGTCTTTACCCAATGACATTGTGCTTTAAAAACAAAGGTTTCATTTGGTAAACAAAACCTAGGAAACCTTGTCAGTAGCACACTGGAACAATTAAAAGTGTTAAAGGCGGTGCCTCATGCAGAAAAGAAACCATGTGAGAAGCAAACCCAGATATTCACAAAGGGACAAAGAACACTAAAAAGAGGCACATACGTAAGTGTATGTTGTCTGCCTAAAGCAAACACACAGTATTATGATATTATGAAGTCAGTAGACTGGGTAGAAACAAGCTCTGTAACAGTAGACAAGGGAGACAGGTGGAAGTATACAGCTGGAAGGTGCTTGTGTACACTATCATATTACTTGAAGAAAGAGTGGAGTGAGTTAAAGAGGTCTACTTCAAATCCCACAGCAACCTTTAAATCCTAAAACAAGAGGTTCGCTGTACTTTGCAAGTCTGTACCACACAGGACTCGCCCTTATGCAAGTTCATAACAAGTTAGTGTCTCTCCTTCTTGTTTGTGAAACTGTTTTCCCCTAATTTGTCAGATATTTTTCTAAAGAGACAAAAAGGAGTCCCTTTATGGTGGCCAAAATTGCTAAATAAATACCACGCAATAATGTAACTCTAATAATTATTAAACTACAGCTTTATTTTAAATTGTCTAACCATAACTTTAAAATCATTTGAATTACTGCTTATCATCATAAATACTTACAGTAGATATAACATTTTCTTGTAGTCAGGATTTGTAAGGGAATAGATTTAATACAGGACACATAGTTTATAGAATTATTTTATAATATTCACCCAAAGAGTCAAATGTAGAAGAATGCAAGAGATCTGTCCATAACACTAGAGACCTAAGGAATACAGCTGAGGGTTTGGATCACATGGCAACATCCCCTACAAATCCAAGTGGAGACCTAGAGCCCATGACAATGTCTCAAGCAAGTCTATATGAAAGTTCTGCACTGGGAAGGCCCAAAGGTCAGTGGCGGAAGTCAGAAAGACTTTGTGAGCAGGCTGAGGGATCTGCACTGGAGCCAGGAAGTGACACTCAAGATAAGGACCAGAGCTACCCTGAAGAGAACAGCACCCTCAGGGACAGCAAAGACCCGAGCTCCTCAGGTGATAACAGCTGAGTTCATACCAGTAAAACCAGTATGACAAGCTTCTCCAGGAGAATAAACAGCATATCACTTCTCTTCTGCTGTTGGCAGCAACCCTCACGTGGGCCTTTCACACCCAGCACCACACTGACTGAGTTCAGCTGGGTGCTACAAGTTGCCCGTTAAACCACCACACATTTCAAGTACCTGTGCTATATTTTCTGCAAAGTCTTTGGTCAGAATTTAAAAATTCCAACTTCATCTGAAGTGGGAAAACAATAAAAGTAAAAGGTACTCATGCTCTGACACAACAATAAATCTCTCTGCTCCTTCCTATTTTCTATACTTACATGACTTACATTATATATGAAGGTTTGCATACAAGCAATGTCTCCAATAAATCATATTTTTCTGTACAGTCTTAAGAAAGCCTTTGATTTTTAGCTTTTCTAAAATGAAGTACTTGAATAGAAATCACTTTGAATCCACTTTCAAATATATTCAACCCCCATTCTAGCTGTTCCCCTCATCCCCTCCAAAAATGTACTACAGAAAAACTACTTAAGAGTACTTCAAAAGGTAATATTCTGTGGAAACTTTGCTTTTGCTAAATACATCACACATCTTATAGTCAAACTGCAAGAGAACAAAATTCTTCATCTCAATCTCTATTTTGCTCCTGATTCTACCTTTCAATGCTACATTCAGGCTAATTGGCCAAAGTTCTTTTGAGCAAAAAAGCTTTTAAATACCTTAAATGCTTCAATTTTTCCTTGAGCATGATATACTTACCTCCCCTCTCCACATTCTGCTCAGAAAATATATATATTCTTTTATACTTAGGTGGAACTGTTTGTCTTGGAGACAAATAACCACTTGAGATGAAACACACAACTGAGTTCTTATTAAAACTTCATTTTTTAAAAGATGCCTCAAATGTGTTTCACAGAAATTCCTCATCAAAACAATTGATACACAAAGAAGACCAAACTGATTTCTTCAATTTATATAGTTTTAGACAGCTGTTCTTTTTAAGTTCACTTTTACTCTTCATTAAGTAAATGCTCTTTAATACATTATCCTCTTTGTAAAATTAAAAATCTATTTTGCTCAAGAAAACATACATTCCATTTCTTAATTCTTGAGTCCATGAGAACAGTCTCTTGATTTTCATGACAGTGACACTCCATCATGACAACGCTAATAGTCGTCTGAGCACTGCTGAGGGACCAGACCCTGTGTTAAGTGCTTTAGCACCATTATCTCATCCGAGGCTCACATCAACCCCCAGAAGGGGCAGATCACAGCCCCTGAAGACAGACACTCCCCACAGGTAGGAGATGGCACAGCTAGGAGGGACAGGAGACTCCCAAATCTGAAAACTGCTACAAAGAGACAGAGGGTAAGCAGTGCCCTGAAATCAGCCATTGAGAGCCCAGCAATTTCTATTGACCTTTCTGTGGAGAGAAAGCTGCCATCCTAACCTTTCATCAGCCCACCACAGCAGGCTCTTCCTCAAACAGGGGCTGTATCTACTACCTGCTGGGCACCAACGCAACAGAATCCCAAAGAAGACAGAGGGGGCTAATGAACAAGCCAGCAGTCCCACAGTGCAAATCCGCAAGATAGAGGCTAGAAGAGATCTACCACCAGGCGGGGTGCTTAGCTTTGTCTCAGACTCTGAGGGGCTCTCCCGATGGTCCAAGCTGCTGGAAAGGGGAGATGGGAATTTTCCAGGACCAAAAGAATGCCTTAGTGTCCAAATTGCCCTCCAGAGCCTATGACAAACACACATGTGATTCTGTTTTGGGTTAGAGCTCAACAGAGAACATCTCCTCTGAGCTTTTTAAAAACAGCTTTGAAATATAATTCACACACTGTAAATTAATTTAGATTTTTCACAATTCAGTGATTTTCAATGCATTCGGAGTTGAGCAACCATTTCAAATCCCTACAGAGAGAGAGAGAGAGAGAGAGAGAGAGAGAGAGAAGCTTTGGAGTTTGTAATAGGGTCCTTGGGCAAGATAGCACAGCAGCCCTGAGCATGGTCACTGGCCAAGGGGCCATTTACTTGGATTGAGAGAAGGCTCCAAGAAAGCACTCTCAGCTGGGAAAGAGCTTGTAAATGTATCAACTGTCAGCCACATGCTGGACCCAAAGAGAATAGGGGAAAGTATGTCAGGCCCAGTATCTGATATTCTTGGTTTTTACCTGTTTGCTCTTATGAGGTTTTGACTGAACAGAGGAGAACGAGATACAACTACACCTGGTTTAGGACTCTGGTCCCTCAAAGCTTCCCTATGACAGCGAAAGGTTCTATTGGCTTTCCCCAAACCATAGCTGGGCCAAGGCACCTGACACAACACATAGGCAGACTTGGGTAAAATCCTTGCCACTAATAAGTGCCTGCCTAGCAAGCACAGGGTCCTGAGTTCGATCCCCAGTACCGCAAAAAAAAAAAAAAAAAACTTTAAAATCCTTGCCACTGCCAGGAGAAACATGCAAATGCATTTCTGTGGCACAGATGAGGAGCACACAAATTGCTTGTACGGATGTTGGATACAGTGAACAGATTGTCAATTGGAACGCATATTTACTAAACATATGGGAGAGGGGTTCTTAGAGGAAGATTTTCTATAATGCTAACGAAGCTTGGCTGGCTGGGGGTATCTCTCACTTGCCCCTTATAAGGCTGCCAGGAGTTCCAGCACTGTGTTCACATACTCAAATATTTTTTGCAAAATTTACAATGTTCAAATTTCAGGCATTAAGAAAGTTCTTCCTCTTTTAAATTTTCCTCTGTATGTCTCCTTAAGTCTGGTGATATTGAAAGCTTTGGTATCCCTGGGTTCTGACTAAGGGAAGGTAGCAGGCAGACACATTCGGCTTGGCTTAACATGGCCTATTTATACAGTTTGTAGTCACTGCTGTGTGTAACTAGGGTACTACTAGCCCCTCCTCTGTAGCAAATGCTGCCAAGAACACTCCTGCCACTGACAGTGCTCATTCTCCATCACATAGGTACAGAATGACTAAAGGTGCAAACATCCGTCCATGGGGGAGAAACCATTTTTGATGAAAATGCCAAGTTGGGCATGATGGTGTATGCCTGTAATCCCAGCTACTTAGGAGGCTGAAGCAAAAGGACCAGACATTAGAGACAAACCTCAGCATTAGCAAGACCTTGTCTCAAAATAAAATTTTAAAAGAGTTAGGGATGTAGCTCAGTTAACCACTTGCCTTGCATCAATGACACCCAGGGTCAGGTCCCTAGCATCACACACACAAAAACAGTCTTTCCAGAAGCCAGTCTGTGGACATTCTTCTAAACATTAAAATTTTTAAATTTTAAGTAGAGGATTTGTTTCTCATCAATGGTTAATTAGAACAGAAGATTTTACTTCTTGAAGACTAGATTCAGTAAACAGGGTGTGTGGTTCATTTTTTTTTTTTTTTACAGCTAATCACATGAAGTAAAATTTGTCAAAACTTCTGGGCTTGTAGGACACAGACACAAAGTACTACTACAAATAATGAAGCTTCTCTGAAGCTGTGGTTTGATGATTTGTGCATTCCTATGCACACCTTATCTGATCCACCTTGCCCTCACAAAATCTGACAGTTCCAGATAAAACAGCATGCAAAATTGCCACCAATCCAGCAAAGTAGCCTGGAGTAATGAATGTTCTAGTGAAAAACTCCTACACATACCCCATCAATAATTCAATATTTGTAGTACATGAATAATTTGATTATATAATTATGAGGCTCAATTTAATATAGTGGTGATTTTAAATGCATTTGAATTGCTTTCATGTAAGCCTTAATTTCATATCAATTTTCTACTTTTTTCTACAATTATTGATAATTCCAAAATTTAAACACGATTAAAAGTATGCTCCTTGAAGCTAAAACAAACAAATTAAAAAAATAAAATCAATAGAAGCTTCAAAATGTCAAAAACTATAAAACAATGGAAACTAAAACTCCTGATGGTTGGGGTCAGGGATATAGTTCAGTGGCACAAGTGCCTTCCTGGAAAGCACAGGGTCCTGAGTTTGTTTCCTGATACCAAAAAAACCAAACCAAAACTCCTGATGTTGAAAAGGCATGTCATTTCAAAAAGAATTGTGATAGCTAAGAAAATATGGATAACAATAATGACGACTGAAGAGATAAGTGAGATGACGGTAATCAGAACCTTCTCCAATAGGAAACACAACCTCCCAGAAAGAAAACACAATTCCTATGAGGACAGTCTCATCTTAGTGAATGCCTGATTTTTACAAGCACCATGGACTTTCCTCTTATAGTGAGACACTGTGAATGAACATTTCTCACCTCCAAAATTATGACTCTAGTTTATAGTGAATCAAACAGAATATATTAAGGATTTTTTAAATGCTTTTTAAATAGATACTATAAAACAAACAAATATGACTAAACTGTTATAAGATCTTGGCTAACTACTGCACAATAAAGAATGTATAAAAAGGGTGGTAGTGTTGTTGTTAAATATTTTTAACAAGATACACATTATAGTGCTTACACTGGGAAGTTTTCAGACTGCATTAAATGTATTGAGAACTCTCAAAAATCAGAAGACAGCTGGGCCTGGTGGTGCACACCTGTAATCCCAGGACTTGGGAGGATGAGGCAGAAAGATAACTGCAAGTTTGAAGCCAGCCTAGGCTACACAGGGAGTTCAAGGCCAACTTAAGCTACATAGCAAGAACTTGTCTCAAAAAGACAGAACAAAACAAATTAGAACACATCATAGAATATGAGACTATGTTTACTTGAATTACACATGAGTGTATTAAAATGTGCTTTAGCATTGAAGGACAGACAAGAAAGATGATGTATGGTCACAAAGTACGGCGAATCTTTTAAATTTATTATAGTAAAAGACACATTGTCATTAATCTCTATCAAACTACTGCCATGCCTTCCAGCCCTACTTCAAACACTTATCTTTCTTACCACTTTCTAAAGCAGTTATATGAGTCCTCTTTGGGATCTTTAGGTGCACAGCATGACTGCCTCCATGTCCCTAATCCAGCCTAACTTTCATCAGATTCCACTTACCAGCATAATTTGCCATGATTTGGATCATACTGCATTAAGATATTTATGAAAAGGGGGAGGCACTAAGATGGTGGAGTGGTAAGCATCAGAGAAAGAGCCTCTCTGAGTGTTGCCATCCAGACACTGTAATATAGCAAAGTGAAGGAGACAAGAGGGAGAGAAGTGGGTCCCCTGGACTCAGGAAAGATCTGAGGCATGAGTTGAAGCCCACAGAGAGAGTGAGGGGAGAAACTTCAATGAGGAGGAAAGAGGTAGCCAGGGAGTGATTTCTCCCTGAGATGGGACTCACTGGGCAAGAGGAGCAATTCAAATCTGCAGACACATGGTGACTACTAGTGACCCCAGAGGCCTCCATGGAGAGATGCATCAGTAGAGGGGAGCAGCAGATATGAAGGACTGCACTAGCTGGTGGTGAGTGCTGAGGGCCCAGTTGTCCTGCATAAGACAGTGATGGGCTAGGAACCATCTTAGAGAGGGGACTGTTGAGCTCAGAACTCAGAATGGCTTCTGGTGCCAGCTGGCAGCTCCCCACTGGGCTCAGGCCCTTGAAAGGTACGCTGATGGCTGCAGGCTAAGTGAGTCTGATCTCAGCCAGAAGGTGCAGGCTCCCTGAGATTGTCCACCACCCTGCCAGAAAGCTACTGCTGATCTGCAGAGATAGATTGGCACAGACAGGGACTCTGTATCTACACACTGTCTACCAGTAATAGCAGAGACGAGTCTGGAAGTGGGCTTTTTTTCCCCCTCTCTTTCTTGTTTGTTTTTTGTTGTGGTGGTGGGTTTGGGTTTTTTTGTTTGTTTGCTTTTGTTGGTTTTTTTTCTTCTTCTTCATTGTTTGATCCTATTTTTATATGAGTGTGAACATAGTTTCTAGTCTCTTTGTGGTTGTTGTTCTGTTCTTATTTTTATCTTTTACTTTTCTCTTTCCCTCCAGTCTTCTGCACCAGTTTCCCAAAGTTAGGATGATGCCCCTTTGTCCACCAACCTTACTTCTAATCTCTTCCTCTTCTTCTACCTATTTTTCCCCTAACTCCTTTTCAATTTTAACCCCTGAGGTTAAAATGGACATATTAAGGGCTTATATAATGTATATAATTTTAGGTCTGTTATAGACTTTGTTATATAACTACAAATCTAGTTCATACAGTTAAAAATGGTAAATTAATGATTATCTCAATTTGTCATTTTCCAGGCCGTGATTGTTGCTACTATTATTGCTGATGGTACCATTTTAGCCTAAAGTGAAACAATTGTTCTAAACACCTATGCTTCCTGGTATTCCAAGACTGAGATTGATTAAGGGCCACAGAAAATACTGAGACACAGTGCCAAAGATCCAGGGTCTGGGCCAAATAGGCAGCAACTTGTCATCCTCAACAAATTGAAGATATAGGATCTTACAACAGAATCAAAACCCAAAAACCAGTTATACCTGAAATCTATCTCAGAGAAGTTGTCATTTCCTAGCAAAGTTCTAAAAACTAGCAATAAAACAACCTACCATAGGAAATTTACAAGCATCACCCAAGGAGTTAAGCTAAAAAAGAAAAGAAACTGAAAAGACATTTAAACAAGATGCAATCCCAGATCTCCAGGTCACCAAGCAAACCCGGGGGCAGTGCGATGGAACACTCTGAAAGCCACCCACCTGGCCTCTCTGAAATAGTAACAACAAAGCAACTGAATGAGGCTCTAGAAAAAAAATCAAATCAGAAGTAATTTCTGCAGAGACAAGGGAAAACCAGGAGATAGCACAAATGATATTTTTTAAAAAACTGTTTACAGATGTCATGCAGAAAACTTCCCGGGTAGGAAAGAAGTGAGCCATATAGAATTCCAATTAGCCATGCTAAAAAAAAAAAAAACTACAGCCAGGCATATCGTAATAAAGTTTCCAGAAATTCTTTAAAAAAAAAAAAATCAGGCCCCCAAAATACAAAGACAAAATAAAAAAATGGGCATCTGAGATGAATACACACTTCTCAGATGAAGAAATACAAATAGAAAATAAATATATGAAAAGAATGTTCAACATCATTGGTCATTTGAGAAATACAAATTAAAACACTTCAGATTCTGTCTCATCCCAGAAAGAATGGCTAGTATCAATAAAGCAACCAATTAGAAATACTGGAGGGGCTGTGGGGAAAAAGGACCACTTTTCCACTGTTGGTGGGAGTGTAGACTGGTATAACCACTGTGGAAATCAGTCTGGAAATTCCTCAGTAAACTAGGGTTAGAGATCCCACCCAACCCAGCTATAGCCCCTTCGGGATATTTTTCCAGAAGAACTGAAAACGTCATACCATAGCGATATATGTGCACTCATGTTTAAAGCAGCGCAATTTGTCAGCGCATCTGGAAACAACCCAAATGCTCATCAATAGAGGAATGGATAAAAAACATGAGGTATCTTTTACAGTGGGGTATTACTCAGCTATAAAGAAAGATAAACTCGAGGCTTTTATAGGTAAATGGATGCAACTAGAGACCACACGCATAACTGAAATAAATCAGACCCGCATGTGTAAACATCTATTGTTTCCCAAATGTAAGAACCTGAAAGAGTAAATAAAATCCGAAAGGTACAATAGATACTGTGAAAGGGAAAGGAACTGCTCAAAAGGAAAGAACAACTGGGATGAGGGAAAGGAAAGAAAGAATGAAGGGGGGAAAAGCATATACACACACATACACACACAGGATAGCTAAGATAATTGTACTGCAAGTTTCTATTGGTTTCTTGAAAGGAACAGTTAATGCTTAAAATATTTGACCAATTTTGCATTCTTATATCTGGTAATTTGAACAAATAATTTGAAGATAATAGGCAATATAACAACCATTGCTAAATTCCTATCATTTTGTTTTGTGAAATTCTGTATCATTTTGAATTTTTAAATTATTTTTATTCTCTGTAAAATAAAAAAAATTAAAGATTCCAGAAAATCTTTACAAGAATAGAATCTTAAAAATTGTTAGGAAAAAGAAAAAAAAGTCACCAATAAAGGAAAGCCCATAAGAATCACAGCTGACTTCTCAGCACGAACCCTCAAGTCAAGGAAAGCTTAGAGTGAAGTATTTTAACTTCTAAAAGAAAACAACCTTCAACCCAAATTGATGTAAAACTATCCTTCAAAACTGATGGACAGGGACTTCCGGGAAGATGGCGACCGGGTAGGCAGCAGAGAGAGAACCTCCCAGAGGATTACCACCCAAACAATGAAATATAGCAATATGAAGACAGAAATGAGGACTTCCGGGAAGAAGACGACCAGGGAAGAAGACGACCAGCCGAGAGAGCGAGTGCGGAGGGAAGAATGGCTTCAGCTCCTAAACCCGACAGAGAACGCGCTACTGGGACAAACTGAGCAAAACCGGGCAGCGCTCTGGGATCCCGCTCAGAACCCCACCCCCGCAGCCAGCGCTGCACGAACTGGAGCAACAGCGACCGGTCGGCGGGATTTCTGAGTCGGGGAAAATCTCCATCCAGGGAAAAACATCTCAACGGCACTCCTGTCTGCACGATCACAGGGTGAGTTAAGTGCGCGCTCTAACCGGTTTTTCATGAATCGGGAAGAAGCTCAGCCCAGCGAGAGACATCAAAGCAGCTTTAAGGACTGCGGGATCTCCCGGGTGGGAAGACCTACTTAGGCGCCGCAACGGGTTTTGTGAGGGGGGAAGGAGCTCCACCCAGGGAGGAACACCTGAGTGGGCTATCTGCAAGAATCCTGGGGTGGCGAGCTGTTTATTCACCCCGGCCAGGTCTGGGGGTAGGGAGTAGAAGCGGAAATCTCAGCAGACAGCCTAAGGAACATTCTCCCAAAGAGAAGTAACCATTGGAGCAGCCTCTGCAGCAGACCTTTGCCTGCTGAACTGTCTGTGGAATTTATAGCTCCACAGTTTGAATCTGATACCCAAAAATGGGAAAACAGAGGAACAAAACGCAGTCTCAAAACTCAACCCCACCCAGAACAAGTTTTGAATGTGACGATACAGGGGAACCAGGAAGCCTCATAACTTCAAGTTATGAAATGATTGCATCCGAAATAAAACAACTCCAACAGGCCATGAAAGAGCTCAAAGCAGAAATAACCCACATACCCGCAATGATTTCTCAGACAAAAAACGAGCTGAAAACAATGATGGAAGAAATGTTCCATTCACACAGACAAGAAATAGACAAAATAC